>JAYJMA010016430.1:0-12380 GCA_036873895.1 Parotocinclus cabessadecuia
TTGGCTCTTTTTTGATCCACAATAGCTCGGCACTTTATTATTGGCAATTATGTTCAAAAATGAAAGTTATGTGCAAAAATGTTCCAGCAGCTGGCATAGTGTGCATTACAGAAAGTATAAAATAAAAAGAGTAAGTACAGAATTCAAAAGGGTTACCTTAAAGAACGCGCAACGCACAGGGAATTAAACAATGCATCATGCTTGTGCTGAGATTGGGGCAGTTTCGTAAAACAAACATAAAACCTCCCATTTATGTAAAGTTCCGTATTGTTTTGCATACGACTTTGCAGCCTGCAGCTCGTGGCCTTGGGGCGTACTGATGCCAGTTACTGGTCATGATAGCAGCTGGACTACGCCAGTGTTAGAGAATAAGTGGGCTGTAGTTACATGATGAGCGCTCGGCTGTTAACGTACCGAATCAGAGCGTTTACATGCTCTTTCTTTCTGCCCTAAAATAAGGAGAAGAAATGAACCCGGTGCTCCTGGTGTTCCTGGTGATTGTCTCGTGGAGCGGGGTGGGAGGGGGTTGCTCTTCTGCACCACCAAAAACCGAACCGGCCAACTGTTGCTTGATGACCACAGACTCATCAAAGTTTCAGGTCGATCTCAGGATCCGCCACCCCCCACCTAAGATGGGTTGGCCTACTGCAGGGCAGACCTGGGCTCTGTGGTCAATCAGTATCGTGATCAGTTAAACACGTTACCTAGGTGATCCTTAGGGAACCATGAATTTAACATCGGTGCTGGTGTTGTTATTTTTCGGCGTGTTTAACCCTGTAAACATGCTCACCTAATAAAACTCCTATTTTAATGAAAGATATCGCATGTTATCGCTGTTGTTTTGAAATAACCAACAGGAAAACGCACAGATGAAGCGTTTATGGTTATTTATTGACCAGCCAGTTGAAATCCTTCATGATTTAGGCGGGTAGGATGTGCCTTCGGTCATTTCTTTCCATCTCCTTGAGACTTTTTTCGTATTGTAAAGCATTTTTAACACGCACGAGGGCGACGTGTTAAGAAAATAAAAAAACCGCCAACAAAAAAAAGGTTAATCGAAATATCGGCAAGATTACGCCGATTCTTGGTTCGATTAGGATCCAGTCATGGGCGGCACGGGGGCTCGGTGGGCGGGGCACCGCTGCCTCACAGCAAGATGGTCCCGGGTTCAATCCCAGGGTGGGGCGGCCTGGGTCCTTTCTGTGTGGAGTCTGCATGTCCTCCCCGTGTCTGCGTAAGTTTACTCCGGGTGCTCCGGTTTCCTCCCACAGTCCAAAGACGTGTGTTAGGTTAACTGGTGTCTATAAAGTTTCCCTTAGTGTGTGTGTGTGTGTGTGTGCACCCTACAAGTGATTGGCAGCCCGTCTAGGGTTGATCCTGCCGTCGCGCCCAGAGTTGCCGGGTGGGCACCGGCTGGTCCGCTACCCCGTGTGGATTAAGCGGAAGATAAAGATGGATGGATGGATGGATGGATGGAAATATCCCCTCATTTTTGCGAGCAGTGTAGTAATTAGACTCTAAAAAAATGTTTAGGGAGTTTTTCCTTGCCGCTGTTGCCCTAGGCTTGCCCAAGATTGGGACTGGCCTTAGATAGTAGAAAATAATCTAATGCTGTAAAGCTGCGGAAAGATACAAAGATATCAATTCATGAATGAAACCTGTTTTTTTTTTTTTTAGAATAACCTTTAAAAAACAATATGGAGAGCAAAAAGTCGCGGGCAGATTTACGAGCCAAATTTTTTTTATGAATGCAGCCTCTGCTGAGGCACTCGGTCAAAGAGATAAAACTCCGGCTGATGGTCAGACGCCGTCCGATCCTTCCAACCAGGGCAGGAGATTTCCCCCATGATGCTCTGATTGATGTTACCAATTGCAGACAGTAAGAGACGCGGGTAGGCGTGCAGCCCGGCTGTAGGTCAGCTTTGGATCTTCCTAATGAGCTCTTAGCTGACCTGATATCATTTATATCAGCAGTTCTAAACCAGAAAACATGACTGGGCTGCTGGATGGCCGAGCAATAAAACACTTTGGACGACCCAAACCCTCGAGTCTTGAGACTCTTTGAAAAGTTCACCCTTGCGCCCCGGACTCGCTTTGCCACGTCCCGTAACAGTCTTAGGTTTTTCGGCCCAGCACTCCTACGCACGGCAATTCTTCTTGTCTGTTGTCATGACGACGGGGACGAGGTCAGGCGGGGGATCTGTCTCTTCCTCCCCTATCTTGAGATTTTCCTTTTTCTTCGTGCACCAGCCTTGTCACGCGCTCTCCTGAAGAACCTGCAATTGGCCACATCGACCCGTCCCTCTGCCCAGGAGGAGTGAAGGAGGGTGGAAATGAATGACGGGAGCAAGCAGTGGAAGCCTGTCATCACCCATTCATAAAGAGCTCTCACTCTCACTCTCGCTGCTCTCACTCTCGCTGTTCTCGCTCTCACTCTCGCTGCTCTCACTCTCGCTCTCACTCTCGCTGCTCTCACTCTCGCTGCTCTCACTCTCGCTCTTACTCTCGCTGCTCTCACTCTCGCTGTTCTCGCTCTCACTCTCGCTGTTCTCGCTCTCACTCTCACTGCTCTCACTCTCACTGCTCTCGCTCTCACTGCTCTCACTCTCGCTGCTCTCACTCTCGCTGCTCTCACTCTCGCTCTCGCTCTCGCTGCTCTCAATCTCGCTGCTCTCGCTCTCATTCTCGCTGCTCTCACTCTCACTCTCGCTGCTCTCACTCTCGCTGCTCTCACTCTCACTACTCTCACTCTCGCTCTCACTCTCACTGCTCTCACTCTCGCTGTTCTCGCTCTCACTCTCGCTGTTCTCGCTCCCACTCTCGCTGCTCTCACTCTCGCTGCTCTCGCTCTCACTCTCGCTGCTCTTACTCTCACTCTCGCTGCTCTCACTCTCGCTGCTTTGGGTTTGATCCCAGGGTGGAGCGGCCTGGGCCCTCCCAGTGTCTGTGTGGGTTTACTCCAAGTTTACTCCATTTTTCCCACTGTCCAAAGACATGTGTGTTAGGTTAGTTGGCGTCTCTAAAGTGGCCCTCAGTGTGCAACTGTGTGCGTGTGCCCTACTAGGGTTGAACCTGCCCAGGCACCAATAGCTGCCGGGTGGGCACCGGCTAACCCGAGTCTTTGAGTGGATTAAGCGGAAGATAATGGATAAAGGTTTCATTTTGAAATATGCACTAATTATTGTGAGCAGTGTGTAAATAAAATAGCAAAAAAAAATCTTTAAAAAAAATATTATTTTTGTAACTAGAAAGAGACTATTTAAAACATTTTCTTGGGTTTGAAGATTTCTATTGTTATTATGAAAAAGAAGACGCTCTGGCTTTTTTGGAAGAATAGGATTTATTTTAGAACAAGAAGCATGATGATTTTGACCTACAGCTGCATCAATATAAAAAGATTTAGGTCAGTCATCGAGGGCTCGGTTCTTTTCGGACCTTCTTTATGACGGGCAGAAGGAGTTTCTACTGGTGTATATTTTACACAGGAATGTGAATTTATTTACTCAATAAAAAGAAGTATTAGATGAATTCAGTATTCAGTGCTGAAGAATTTTCTCAAGTGATAAAATTGTTCCATGATGTTGATGTGATGGCTTGTTGATGAATTCAGGTTTTCTCTCTCCTGAGCAGTTGGACGCAGACCGGGACGAGGAGGAGGTCTTCTCAGACATCAGCATGACGGTGGATAACAAGCTGTTCCCGACCAAAGAACCTATCGCAGGTGAGTGATGGGACTGAGGGACATATCAGATCAGATCTTCAGATCTGACCCGGAGTAAATCTCATAACCATCAGCTGTTCTGGATGGGATTAGATCTGCTGTTCAGTGTGTGGCATCTTCAAGTTATGAGTTCATATCCCAGGATTGGCCTGTGGGCAAATCCATTAAAACTGAGTCTCGTAGCTCTGAGATTATATCTCACACACACACACACACACACACACACACACACACACACACACACACACACATATATACATATACACATATACATATACACACACACACAATATAACTGTAAATAAGGACAACTTGAACCACCTCTTGTGAGGGGGCGTGTATAAGCCCATCAGCATTTCGTGATCAGAAACGCTGTATATGAGATAGCAATATAAAAAAAGGCACAGAGGTCGGTCAATTAGCCATGAGGATAGGGACACTAGAACCAAGGCCTATATTTTTGGGTTTTAACCAAACTGAAAACACTAGATTCACTAGAGGAGCTAGCACTTTATTGAAAACAGGTAAATGATAAAGACTTAATACAATAGGCTGCTAAACTGGTTACCAGGGTAACAAGCTTAACCTCCAAGACTTCACACAACAGGACAGTGGGTTACTGCATGGCTGATTTGCCTTATGTAAATTTTCATAGCATTGATTTGAAGTAAAAAAAAGACAACATTCGAATATTCGCTACCAATCAGTACCAATCCGGAGGTCAAAAAATGGTGTTCGCTCCAGCCCTACCTTATTGCTACAAGAGTTTTTGAGCAGAAAAATACAGACGTGATACATAAAGATCACGTTTATCTTGCAGTCAGCAAAACTGATGTAACCCTGTGATATCAAATAGCGTTGTTCAGTAATTTGACCTGGTGAACAGTGGTGAACATCATGCAATATCTCATGTGATGCCCCAGCACAAAGCTAACAGACACTGAATGATGCATGTGCTTCTTTTGTTTTATTTTGTATGGTTGTGTTTTCGTTATTTACAGCAAAGATCAGCATTTGAAGACTGTGTGTTTTTGTTGGGCTCACCTTGATGATGATTTACCATAATTTGTAAAACCTCATAACCAGTTATCAATCAGTCAATTGTAATTGACTTCTTAAACAACAATAAATCCACGTCAGTAAGTTGTTTGTATATATTTACGATATATTTAAGATAAAAAAAACAGCATGTGTTAGGTAAAATGCTTTCATATTGAGCAACGTAGCTTACTGCATCTCTCCTGGATGGACATGGATAGCATCACGCTATGGCTGGCACGTTAAAAGAACTTAACTAAGAACCTAATCAGCCTGTCCCTCAAATCATAAACTTCTTGGTGTGGCATCCTAAAGTTATGTTACATTGCCCATGGCAAAGATAATTAGGAAGAGGCTTCAGACTAACCAGGATATATGTCCTCAAAAGCAGAACAGGAAGAAGACGACATGCAGTCTAAATGACTACTATATCAGAAGAAGTGTGCAGTAGGACAGTGAACTGAAGATGGTGTGGATGCTGTCTACACCCCAGCTTTAATACACTCTTTTCACACTGTTTTCATGTGCTGAACTGATGGGCTAGTGGTAAAGGGATGTGATATCTGTACTCATAGCTGGTGCAGGCAGTTCAATTTAACTTTGCTATGTACAACCGTTAAGTGCTATGATTATTTAATTTCATTTTAGTAGTACAACATTTAAAGCATGACTGCTAAAGAAAATGTTATTACCACAAATTATTACCAGTATATAAGCTACACAGTGAAAGTAGTTTTTGGAGCTGAACTATAAGAGAGACAAGATAAAAAACGTGACCTTTACCTGTAATGGTCATCATCCTCACTTCCAAAGCGATTTTTCTGTAGTTGGTCAGTAAGGTTGTTGAGAATAATATCACGTAACTCAGACAAACCACTGGTTTTGTTGCCTGTCAAAATTAAGGTATATAGCTTGTATTAAACTGCTGATAATGGTACAAAATGTACACAGATGATAAAAAGCATCCAAATCTGTTATTTAGGTATTTTGAACCGTAATCTCTCTTTAGAAGTCTGAACCCCTTCATGTATCATCCAACTCAAATATTACACAGGTTAATCTTGCAGTCACGTACTAGTAATATAATTAGATTGCATTTTTAATAAAATAAATATATAAAGGATACTTACCTTCAGAAAGAACCAGTTTTAGGAAGCTGTTCAGCTCTGCCTCACCATGATATAAGACATTCAGTCCAGCACTGATAAACAGAAAGACAAAAGTTATATAGTTATATTAGTGGGTGCATAATGGTAAAGCATTCTATCTATTTATATATATATATATATAAACAATTCCATCATAAGTTGAATATGCTCTATACTGTATAAAAGAGCCAGACACTTAAATTAACACTTACACAAAACAAATAACACAAAGCTTATTTTATGTGTTTAAAAAATACTCATACTTGGCCCCCCAACTATGGCATAAACTTCCCACTTTAGTTTAGTTTGTCTAGGCTAAAAACATCCACATTTATGCAGACTTTTGATAAGATTTATTCGGGGATGCATGACTCAGGTTTCTGGGGTCGGAGTCTGGGGTAATGTCTTGCCGGCCTGCCCTGTCATTCACTGATCTTTGGACAGGAGTTTCTGGTCGACGGTATGGCTGAGCCAAGCTTTGGCCCTCCTGATCTTGACTTGTGCATCTTTGCCACCCAGGAAGGTTTGGACTCTTTATGAGTCTTGGTCTTCCTAAGGTTTTCCTGGCCACTGTTGCCCTAGACTTGCTGAATTAAGGATGAACCTTTTAAAGCTGGTCTGAGACAATGCTCCATTGTAAAAAGTGCTATATAAATAATCTGACTTGACGAGTGTAAAGGTGGTCAAGAACCAAGGAACCACTGTAAATGTATAATGATTTACCATTACCATTACTGAGCAGAATAAAGTATAATGTTGTCACCTATTATAAATAATTAATTGCAAAGCAATTAACAAGCATTTTAACCCGTTTACAAGCCCATTATCCTATGACTAACAACGTATAACCAAAAGATATGACATGAGAGAGTATTATATTAGCAAATTATGAATTTAATTGCTAAATGTTATAGCAACTGTCAATATTTTATAGTTGTTATTATGAATGTTATTATATATTTTATTACATATTAAGCCAGACCTGATGGCCAGACAGACTTCTCTTTGAAGTTTTGACCCTATATGATCCACAGGAGCCATAAGCAGCTGCCACAGGAGAGATCCTGAACGCTTCAGACTTTCTTCACTTTGTTCCAACTGAGGATTAAAGAAGCGAAACACCACCTAAAAGAACACAAACTGAATTACTAATCAGTGACTATTTACATCAGTTTCTTTATTTTATTAATTCATAATAATAACATCAAATAATTGATAGGGACCATTATTCCACTGAACTAATTTCTTTAGCTTGCTAAGACTCAAGTCACTGTTACAAGCCAACCCACCCTTGGTAACAGTCTAGCACCAGTTGCTGTAAAACTGGAGTGTCAAAAAACATTCACTCAATTCGCAGTGGGGCTTTCAGTGTGAAGGCTGGGTTGTGTGTTTATGGAAAAACCCAAGCCACTAGGGGTGTACTCCTAGTTCCATGCCCAGATAAATCTGGAGGGTCTAAAATCTAAAATATCCAGCTGTACATACAGGTAAAGCTAAAGTAAATCCTTAGAACTAAGATTATGAAAATAAGAGACAAAAATGATTAATATTAGGCTGGGAAAGAAAGCAGATGCAAACACATATAGCGAACAAAGACTTCAAAGTATATTTAGAAAACTATCATTTTAATTGTAATAAGAAAAAAAAGACACTCTTTATTTCCTTCACCTTTCCTAAACTGATTAACATATAACAGCACCTGAAAGACCACGAGGATGCAGCAGATGGTGCTCATGTCAGAATTCACCATAGCCTTTTCCATTATGTCGCAAAGGGCACTAAAGTGCCGGACATCCAACAACTGATGCATGCCCAGGAAGGAGCTCAACGGCAGGCTACTGTTGACAGCCAGCAGGTTCAGGTGATGAACGCACATAGCACCAATATGGTGTAGCAGCTGACTAATTACCTCACCCGTCTCCACCATCTCTTCTACAAGAAAAAAAACAACAACCACATATTAAATGTTAATGCAGTGTGTTTTCTTTAAATTCACTTCATACATGACAAAAAGAAAAATCCTGTGCAGCTCTAGAAACTGAATTTAAGTACAACTTGCTAATTCTGCAAACTAAAGAGTTTCATAGACTATAAAAGATTTTACTAATAAAGCAGGATGGAAATGTATTAAAGCTTTGCTAGAAAAGTAGTTATATGAAACGTGCTGAGAAATACTGCAAATAAAAACTACATTTAATTCTGTTGTTACATATTCAGTTAGCTTATATACAAACTAACGTAGTGTTTCTGTGCAGTTTTACCTTTGGCCTGTTTCATCACACTGCCGGATCCAAGCCTCCTACAGACATTGTGAAAAGCTTGGTTACCAGGATTAGACCACTGGTCCATGTAGTCGCTGGAGCATGTCCAGATCAAGTTGTTTAACGCATCATAGCAGGTACCTGGTGTATTATAAATAAAATTATGATGGATTAAATCAGAGAGAGAGAGAGAGAGAGAGACTTGAATCCTTTTTGGAGTTCTGCCATTTGAGTTTAAATGGATTTAGATGAGAGCTTAAACAATCCTTCAAAAGTAAAATTAATCTTCAGTGTCTTTCTGGGTCTGCTTCACAGTCTGCGTTCCAAAATGTACACATCTTAAATCTTGTGACTGGAGGTCACTGAAGCTGCAGACTGCTGTTCTTGTGTTCATCAAGGGATTTTTGGACCATTTTAGCAGTGTGGAAGTCTAGATGCTTTACTTTGCTGTGAAATATTACATATAACACGAATACTTGAAAATTTAACGTTTATTAAGGTTGATTGGCTGCAGCTGAGGTCACTTGTATAAATTGATACAGTATAAATTGATACCGTTGTACAGTCATGCTAACTTAAGTCCTGCTACCTGATTATTCTCTATACCATACTGCATATTTTAATATATACCCTTATACACTATATAAATGTAACCATGAAAACAAGCTTCAGGAACTCAGAGTTAAGCACTCGTACACTTCGATTTAAGGAAACTTCACTTTAGTGTATTCAATTAGCATAATGCATGTGTTTGGGACTGTGAGAGGAGACCCCGAGTAAACCCACATAGACAGGGTCTAAGGTCAGAGGCACAGTTACACTGACATCATGGAAAAAAGTACACATGATTGGAAAATCCTGGAACAATGTATTTCACTTATGGTGATAGTAATATCCACTATCAGACATGCAGAACTATATCTACAATGTTAGCATACCCAGTCCTGCTACCTGAGCTCCACGACCCAGGGAACTGCCAGGAGCATCAAGGAGGTCTGTACGACTGATGAACTGTCCGTCAGCCAGTTTAAACACTAAATTAGATGTCAGCACTAAAAAAAGGGTTGGGAGAAGAGAAAGACCAAACACATCTGATTACACAGTAAATGGTTTGGATATATTATTGAATAATTTAATCATTTGAACAGGTACTGAAATAACTTACTTTTAAGAGAGGAAATTCCGCTGGAACCACCAAACAGTGAGCGAGTGGCAGAACTACTAGCTACACCAGGAGGGGAGGCCAGCATAACAAGGTACGTCCCACACGTATACATTGGTGTTTTCCTCAGAGTTTTTAAGGGTAGGCCACAGCTAGCATTCGCTACTGGGATGTGAGGGGAGAACAAACCAAAAAATATATATCGATCTAAAGATCGAACCCATTTTCATATTCAAAATCTTATCAATCTGAATGGTTTTCATTTATTGACACAATTTAAAATGTATTTTTTGTTTGCTTGATGCTTACTTAATGCAACTATAGTGGTTTCAATACTAGACTAGTATGACTGATTAATGTCATCAGCACTTATGCTCCTCAAGTGGATTGTGAGATTTCTGGAATTATATATATATATATATATATATATATATATATATAAGCATAAGTGCTGATGACATTAATCAGTATTCCATCAAACTTCCAGTTTCACACTTATAATTCAACAAGACACTCTCTTCACCTCCAACACACCCTTGACATACTCTTCCTTTATGATTATCCCTAACCTATTTCTCTTCCCATCTTCACCATGGTAGAACAGTTTGAAACCACCTCTGATGGAGCCTTACTCCCCTTCCACTTAGTGTCCTGTACACATAGTATATCTACTCTTCTCCTATCCATCATGTCAGCTAACTCTCTCTCTTTACCAGTCATAGTGCCCACTAGTTCCAACTCTAACATCCACCTACCTACCCTTCCTATTTATTCCCCCTCTTCTTCTCCTTGTTGGTCCAACAGTAACATAGTTTCCACTGGTACCCTGCTGTTCAACAGTACCAGTGGCAGTGATTGTTAACCCGGGCCTCGACCAACCCAGTATAATAATCTTACTTTTGATCTGTATGATTGATTTGGCAAAGATTTACTGCGGACGTTCTTCCTAACACAAATCTCCCTATTTACCAGGGCTTGGGGCGGCACTAAGGATGTACTAATACGCACACTCCCAATGGCTAGGTTTCAAGTCAATGCCAAATTAGCGTAATCAAATTTACATTTATGGCATTTAGCAGATGCCCTTATCAGGAGCTGATACGGTCTTACAATCCAAGCAATTGTAGGTTAAGGACCTTGCTTAAGGACCTGTGGTAGCTTGGCAGAGGTGGGATTTAAACCCTGGACCATTAGGTCCAGAGTCCAGTACATTAACCGCTAGGTTCCCACAGTCATGTGGTACCATACGCATGTCTTTTGACTTTGGGAGAAAACCAGAGTACCCAGAGTAAACCCGTAGAGACATAGGGAGGAGTGTGTGCTCCACCCTGGGATTGAACCCAGAACCTTCTTGCTGTGATTCGGTGGTGGCACCCACTGAGCCACTGTGCCGCCCCCCTACACTGAGTCCATAAACATATCTCAGTATTTACAAAGTCATCTGTATCAAACTGACTTGATGGATACTGTACAGTGTGTGAATTTACCTGGTTGTTCCTCTTTAATGGGGTTTGTGATGGTAGAGCCAGTAAGGGCAGCTAGTGTGGCTGAGTGAGAACCACGAAAGCGAGACATGCGACTTAGGAGTAGCTCATTCAGACACTTGGAGTCTCCCTCTTTCCTAGTCAAAATCACCCTCTCACGTATAGGACTGGCTCTGCAAAGCCCATCCTCATTCTGTAGAAAAAAAGGGACAAAAAATATTCTTAATTTACTGTTATTCAGAATTCAGTTGTTTTTGCCACCAAATAGGGTTTTCATTATTTTATTTAATATATAAGTAAGTAATATTTTAAGTCTACAATGTATTTATGTGGTTAATTTATTGTTGTGGTGTAGAACAGACTTGGATTACTACATGAGTTTTATTAGCACCACATGGAGTGAATTATATCTAGCAAATTATAGATCAAATGATAGTTTTCCCCATGACATGTTCCTACCACTAACTGGAAGACATCCATGAAGACGGAGTGGCCTTTCTGGGTCTTTTCATTGTGGCTGACTGGTGACCACACCCAGTACAGATAAATACCATCAGAGCACAGATGCAACGTCGTCCAATTGCTGCCCTAAAAGTGTTGAGCGGGAATGGGTACAATCTGGCGCACCTTCATGTAAACATGAACGAACATTAATAGAAATGGAGAACTGGACCATTAAGAATAATTAATCACTTACAAAATCTAAACAAAATATTCACCATATATCACCAGTTTACTGTTTACAGTTTACTCAATAAAACATAAACAAACTAACCTTTTTTAGGCTGAACTGACAGGATTTTCAAAGGCAAAGACACAAAGATTACATGAGTTTTACTTTTTACCTGTAGAGTGAAGGGGTCAATGACCTGGCACAGCTGATGGGAACTGGTATCAAAGGAGGCAGGACGATGGAGCAGATGACCATTGCTGTGCACTACCCAACCAGGATCCAAGTCCTCATTTCTACAGTACACAAAACCCCTGGAAGAAAGAGAATGCATCATATAAAATGTAGGAAGACAGTAATCACAGACCAAATGAGTGATGGGCACTATGGCAGCATATAATTACGCTTATAAAACAGTAATAATACAAAGACTAAACTGCTGCATATTAAGACATGGTGTTTAGAACTGCTGCTGAATCTAATAAAGAATATTTTTAAAATATTTGGCCTACCAAATCTTATTATGTTTGCTCTGACACTATATTCTCCTGTCATCCCGTAATAACAGGTTGCCATTCTACCTGCTAATGTACTAAATGTTTGTTTGTTTTGTTTTTTTAATGGCGCTATCACTAGCGCTAACACTCAAGGTTACAACAGTAACAGGTACAACTAGTATGTGTGTACAAACCGGATTCCAAAAAAGTTGGGACGCTAAACAAACTGTGAATAAAAACTGAATGCAATGATGTGAAGATGTGGGACTGTGGTAGCCTAGCGGTTAAGGTACTGGACTCTGGACCAGAAGGTCCAGGGTTGAAATCCCACCTCTGCCAAGCTGCCACAGTTGGGTCCCTGAGCAAGGCCCTTAACCCACAAATTGCTCTGACTGTAAG
>JAYJMA010016451.1:0-12378 GCA_036873895.1 Parotocinclus cabessadecuia
CCAACTGTAGGAAATCTTTAGTCATAGCTATTATTACTGGGTAATTTAGTCATAGTTCCATTCAGGAACAAACAGGATAATATTAAATGATCACATTGCATGTATAGACTTACAAAGAAAATAAGAGCTTTTAATTTAATTCATAGTACACTGATTACAAAAATTAGGAGATATTTCAAAATGAATATTAAGAGGATCCCACAAGAACTGCTGAACAATCTGAAAAAAAAAAAATCCCGTCCATGCCCCATCACTGTCAGTGTGTTTTGGCAGTCTTGGGTAATCATAGACCGTACTGAATAGTCAATGTGTTTCACTCTTGTCCAGTTTAACTTTTTTTTGTTGCTTTTATTCACCCCATCAGTATGTAATTTTTTAACTCAGTCACCATTATCACCATAATTGCCAAGAGGAAAGCCACACAGATATGGTAAGATAAAGCTCTGAAGCAGGACTGGATCCCGGAGCCATAATCTCTGTGCTAGAGTGCCTCCCTGATTACATGTATGCAAACTTAACCTAATACATTTTCAGTTTGTTCTTAAAAACTTTTCCACAATGTATTCACTTACAAAATACTATACCTGTCCCTACTGTAGCAGACTGTAACTTACTTTAGGTAACTTGGTAAAGAAGTTGATAACCTAATGTTTCTGTTACTTAGTGTTAATATTTTTATGGTGATAGTCATAACAATATACAACGTGCGTGGGAGTCTTACCCGTACTGCTGTTTCCTGTAGGTGGGCCTGGAATATGTGGGGAGGGGTATAAGGAAGGCTCAAAGGATTGTGGACCAGAAGGGGACAAAGGCAGCATGCACGAATAAGAGGGAGACCCCTGATCACTGGCCGGCTGAAGACAACCAAGCCCATGCCATAAAACAAATTTTCAAACAAATATTACCCAAAACATAATTAATATTAAGCAATTAGGAAAGGGTTGAGAAGTATAGAAGAATGGGAAGTAGGGTAGAGAAATGAAGACACCTTTTAAAAAAGATATAATAACATAATATATAATAATATAATAACGGTTTAACGTCAATTCTGCTTAAAGCACAAGAGGGCAGTATATACTGTTAAATCATTAAATATATAGCTACACTATGCTGTTTTAAGAACGAACACAGAATGAAAATTAGAAAGTACACACAATTTCAATCACAACCACATTTGGTTTGCATTATATTGCCTAAAAAATTGTAATGATCAGTAAACTATAATTAACTATAACTATAATTAATCAGTACAGTGCAGCCAAAAGTGGGTACTCATAGTCATGAAACAATTTTTGAAATGAAAAGATATTTAAAGCTTAACAACCTCTGCAGTGTAACACCCTTAAATCTGACCTAATATTTACATTTTAATATACCCGCTTTGATCCTGTTTTTTTTCTGCTCAACATCAATCTAATGGAACGACAAGAGAACGAGAACAGACACGACCAATCGTGCCCTATCTGTGCAACCTGGCCCTAAAAGCATTACCAGGACCCAGTGAGGCAGGTAACAGTGTTTGCAAAATTTCCTTCTCTCTTACAAAATTCTTAGTTCATAAATAATCACTTCATAAATATTTATAGGTCTTCTTCCGTGTACATGGTTTCTGAGATCTACCTAAAGACTATCAGTAACATTCAACCCTGAGAAATGTGCTACTCAAGGCATCATCCTTAGTATGTTGAAGTAATCTGGATTGGTTTTAGGCTACATCTTGTCTTTTATAAGATTTGTCTTATAAGATTTGGTTTTCAGATTGTTTCTGCACTTTCTTCCTTTTATTCTTGCAATATTTCCATTGCTACTGGCTTACATCCAATCCTTCTGGATAACAGTAGCATAGAACTACACCAGTGCTTCGGGAGAAATGCATGCCTGCTTCTCTTACATCTTCAGCATCAATTGATGATGGTGTTGGGTGTTATTTCATCTTAATTTCCCTTACGGTATGGATTTTTCGTGTATTGCCTTGGTGTAGCATGGCAGCTGTAATGCAAATATTTACATTTACATCATTTAGCAGATGCCCTTATTCAGAGCGACTATTAGCTGGCACAGTCTTACATTGCAAGCAATTGTGGTTAAGGTCCTTGCTGAAGCACCCAACAGTGGAAGGTGGGCTAAGGTGAGATTTGATCCCCAAACCTTAAGTTTCAGAAACCAGTCCCTTAATTGCTAGGCCACCGCAGTAAAAAAAAACAGGGGCAGGTCTCTAGCTCTCACTCTCCAACAGGGTACAGCTCATAACATGCCACATAGCCTATCATAACATAACAAAGCATGGCATATCATATGCTATTAACAGCTGGGAGAGGTTCAGTCGCTCTGGTCGAAGAAAGAACTGAGAAGTGAGAATGGATTTGCAAATAAAGCACCTTCCTGCAGCTTGGAAATGAACAGACTAAAAGGCTGCATATTTGTTGTTGATAAATCTACCTACTTACTCCATCAACTCAGCAGAAAATGTATGTTGGAATAACAACATCATATGAGATTACAGCCATCGGATTTAATGCCATTAATTAAAATCAGTTTACAACATTATGTTATCTTAAAAGGCCAATCCCAAATTGAGCAAGCCTAAGGCGACAGTGGCCAATGAGAGTACCAAGACTCAAAAAGGATTAAACAGTAGTGACAGTGAAACAGTGAAGCCAAAGACTCCGATATCACTTGATTGATCATTTGCATTTTCTCGAGGCATTGAATATGACAGGAAAAGCAAGCGGTGGCACGGCATTATGAACGCAGTAACAATACAGTTGACGGAGATGGGTTCAGAGTTATGATTTAAACACTGGATTCTAAAACCTTTTTTGTAGTTCCGTTTTTAATATGTGCAGTTTGCACATTAATAACTATTTACTGTACATTCTGCAACTGTTTCATACATACTGATGAAACACTGAAATGAAATATTTCTGACAAAATATTAACTGACAGCAGAATGAGCTTCAAACCTATGTAATAGTCGAGTCATGCCCCCAAGAAAAAAGTTGTCACATAAAAGTGGTAGAATCTTTTAAATTGCCATTTCCATACTGAATTTACAGTTTTTTAAGATCATGGCAGCTTATTTTTACATAAGTTGTGTATCTGGTTTATCTGGATCGTTTAATTTGTTCCCTGCATTCCCTGATGAAAATCAACAAAACATGTGCTTTGTAATTTGACATATTCTACTTAAATGACTTTATTGTCAGCCTGATCACTTGTGATAACAAGGAATCTTAAAACCTTGCACTGTAAAACCTTGGATGTATTTAATCATGTCAGGCATAAGTGAATTATACAGAATAAAAACTGTACCTGTGCTCCAGAATAGATGGAGAGGGGACTGTAGCTAACAAGAGTTGTCTCACTGTGACTGAGCATGGATCCTGAAGGCAAGAGCACACGCGCACACACAGACACACAGACACACACACACACACACACACACACACAGAGACAGATGCTTACATCATCCACTGATATCCATGCCATTGTCATAAGAGTGTACACTATAGCACATTTTTACTTAACTACACTGCTCACTAAGATGGCAAATATTTCAAAATGAATATGAAAAGGATCCCAAAAGAACTGATGGACAATCTGATCTTGTCCATACCCCCATTGCTGTCAGTGTGTTTTGGCAGTCTTGGGTGACCATACACCTCACTGAACAGTCCCTGTGTGGTACTCTCATTCACTTTAACATGCTTCTGTTCACCCCATGAACATATCACTTACTACTCAATCACGATAATTACGTTTTCATCTCATTTGTGTGATTAAACAACTTCCTTTGACTTTTCATTTGCTTTTCTGATTATACTGTTTAGTGAAATAAAATAAAATGCTTTTTTTGGCATATTCATTTTGAAATATCCCCAAAATTCTTTTTAGCAGTGCAGAATCATGATTAATACACACCGGTTGAACACGTTTGATATTTTATTTCACGTCCCACTGAGAAGCCAATTAACAGCCATTTGGATAATGAGAAGCCTAAATGGTTCAAATGTACAAAATGCAGAAATGGCACATACAAACACACCTGAATTGTTGTTGTACTGCTGATGATACATAGCATAATTAAAGGAAGTGCTGAGAAGATTATTTGTTTGGACACAGGAAGTCCCTTCCCCAGGTTTCTTCTGGTTGCGCAGTTTCTCCTCTCGCCGCCACTTTGCTCTTCGGTTGGAGAACCAGACCTGTCAATCAATAATATTGCAGCCATGCATGCTGATATGGAACATGAGACCGATTAGCACTTATGTTTTGTTAATGTTAGTGTGCTTGTAATGATGTCATGTAGTGTGACTGCAAACCATGTCCAAGCATGGAACACAACATCAGCTGTCTTTGTAAAACTCTTCTTTGCAGCACGAGTAGCCAAAAATCACTGTGTTGTGTAATCAATGAATGCATAACATGAAAGGGCTATGTGTTAGAACGCCCAAATTAACTCCAAAAAAGGTTCAAAATAAGTACAACCATGAAGACATGCAAGCGCAACTGTCTCTACAAAAACGTGTCTTGTGATGACATAACTAGGGCCCAGAGTGTTTAAATGCAGTGTGAGTGAACATAGGGTGAGTACGCTCTTAAAGAGTGGTTAATCTTCACCATCACGGCCCAAAGCTATGGAATTCTCTCCCAGAGGAACCGAGAGCCCCTCATTTACTAGACACTTTCAAAAAGAATCCATAAGCATCTTTTTAGTTCAGCATGTTTTCTCAACAGCTTATAGATACAGTTTATATATGTACGCGTTATATCATTTATTTTATTTTTCCTTTCACACAGCGTAGATTAATATTTGAATTCGTACATTTGATTTAAATAAACATTTGATTTGTTATTTTAAGTAGCTTTAACTAATATTTTTCATGATTTACTTTTAAGTGAGATCTTTTATATTTCTTGGAAAACAATTTGACCATTTCAGTATTTTTTAAATATTATTATTATTTAAAATAATAATATTTAAAAAATACTCAAATGGTCAAATTGTTTTCCAAGAAATATAAAAGCTTTGGAATTAGGAATACACTAGGTAATACAGTTATGAATTTTGATTATACAAGATAAAATATGGATAAGCCAATAGTTTTATAATTTCTGACTAGTCTATGTCACACCAACGTCTGCTCCCGCTTCGTTTCCTCGACTCCGTCCTTGCCTGATCCTTTGGATATTGTCTGCTTCTGTGTGTTTTCGACCTCGACTGTAAGACTACGATTTTTACCTGCCGTTTCCAAAAAACGTCCGCACGCTGCATTTGAGTCCGCCATTCTTGAGCGAGTGTTACAGTATACCAATTTTCATATGAATTATGATTGAATTTCACTGTATCCCAAAACGTGCTCCTAACTAAACAGTATTTCACGCAGCTGATATTTATTATGGATATTCTTATTACTTTCATCATGTCAATAAAACATATACATCTGAAAACAATGACGAGGTCACATCTCGTGCATTCTTTACAAGATAAATGAAAATCAACATTCAGTCTGTTATTTGAGTTTTGATTCAAAGAAAAGGCGTTTTTTTTGTATGATTGAATTAGACAAAGGCTTGCAATTTAGCAGACTGTAGCATTTGCAACGAGAATTGGATCAATTCTAAAAGTATTCGCCGTGTTTATAAAGCATGATGATGGAAGTTCATACTTGAATACGTGCTTCTGGGAGGTGAATTTTGTTTGATAGCCGCTCTCGTGCAAAGATATCAGGGTAATGCGTTTGTTCAAACTCTGCAAGACAAAACAAGAATCATGAAAATACAGTCACATCACAACATCACAAAATTCACAAAAAACATTTGGGACAATAGGCAAAATTGCAGCGGTCTTTATATTTGATATGACATTTATTTCATTACAAGCAGCATGTGCCCAATTTCAGTTCATTTGATAATAAACATCCAACGAAATATTTCAAACAATTATCTGATCTGTTTGCTAAAAATGTTTGGAACATTGGTAATCAGTCACTAAAAAAAGGAATCTACCCCCAGAGTCTTAAAACTCATTAGGTCTCTTTTAAAGTTGACCCATGCATTACTGGAAAAGACAGAATTATTTCTAACATTCATTTTCTGGGTAAAATCATTGAAAAGTGGCATTTATTTAATCAGCTGATTATCCCTATTTAAACATCACTGAAACTTTTCAGTCTGGCTTTCTCATCACTCATCACAGTATCCGAAACAGCACTAATTCAAGTTGATCTTATAAATAATCAAGATGCTGGTTGTACATATGTATTAGTACTATTAGACCATATTATGGCTTTTGATACTGTCGACCATGCAAATTTGCTTTATCAAATCCACCATTTAGTCCATTTTACCAGCTCAGCACTAAACTGGCTCCAGTCCTGTTTGAGTAGGTGTGACTGTTGTGTTACAGTTTGATCCAAGTGTTACTCTCTGTCATGTGGCGTGCCACAAAGCTCCGTTCTAGGACCAACGCTGTTTAATCTTTGGGTCAAGTCAGATTTATTTACATGGAGCTTTTTACAGTGCAGCATTGTCTCAACGCAGCTTGACGACATTATATTACTTTATAATCCCAATCCCAAATTGAGCAAGCCTAGAGCCACAGTGTAAAGAAAAAACCTCGGGAGGACCAAGCCTCAAAAGCGGACCCATCCTCCTTGGGCTTAGATCAAAATTGTAATAATTAAGATTGTATTAATAGTAAACCTAAGTAACTAATAAAAGATACATAAAATAATGTAAATGTGCATATGTAGTCTGATACACAGTGTAACTAGGATCTTGAGTCCTCATCAGGAAAGTCATTGGAGGCATATTGTCTCATGACAACCAAAGGATGGATAGAGTCACTGCCTTCTGGTGGGGCCTGGGCATGGTGGGACTAGTTTTTGTCGATGAAAAACAGTAATAGTGATGCTGAAGTGAAGGAACATCTTAGTGTGTGGGATTGAAAGAGGTACTGGAAAACATATGCTACCACTAAATATAATTGACTATAATATATATATATATATATTAAAAAAATATACTGTTATATACTGCTCACAAAAAATGAAATATCCTATAATAAACTATTCACTAATTTTGAGAGCACTGTATAATATTTCCTTTCATTAGTATGCACACGACACACAATTGTATATGTCCTTATTTTCTGACCCTCGTTAATCCATTAAAACCCTGCTTTGCTGTTTAAATGACATTAACTCCTGGTTGGTGTCATCAGGTAAATAAGGATCAAACTGAAAAAAATGCAATTTCATAGTGATGTGCAGGTTGAGAGACTTGTTAAAAGCATGGTCAAAAAACCTGGGTGTCACTTTTGACAGTAATTTTTAAAATCCATACTGGCAACGTTTGTAAGAATGTATTCTTCCACCTCAGGAGTATATCCAGGGTACATAACATGAATCTCACTGGCTGATGTATACATGCTTTTATATCATCACGCCTCGATTATTGTAATGCTACCAAAGAGCTCCATTTCGAACCTACAGAGGGTGTGAAACACTGCAGCAAGGATCACATTACACTGGTCCTCAAACAGATACACTGGTTACCAGTATCATTTAGACGTAATATTAAGATTCTTTGAATGTTTTTTCTTTATTTTTCAGCTCTCCAGTACCTCAGTGACGTGATTGTTAGGTATGTTCCACCAATGGCCCTCAGATCAGCTAACAGGTCATACCGACCACCCTGCAAAAGAGTAGAAAGGTGGCTTTTTCTGATAATGGCTCCAATCTTTGGAACTCTACCTGGTGACCTGAGGGTTCTGGACGATATGAAATCATTTAATAAGAGGGTTAAGGCACACATGTTCAGGTAAGCATTTTGCTAATGTGTTTAATCTTGTTTTGCATCTGCACATTTAAATGTTTCTACTTTAAATATTCCTACTTCGTTTATGTATTCTCTTGTTTTTAACAATATTTTATTCTTATTATTTGGAATATGTAAATCACTTTGTGAAACGCTGTTTGAAAGAGCACTATAAATAAGCCTTATCATTATTAATGGTCCAACCCAGATGCCTTTGAACCCAGCGAAGTCAACACTGCATCTGGATATGGTTGACATAAGGCCCATTTTGGCACAGTAAAGTTTTAAGTGACAGCTGTGAATGTAACTCCATACTGAAATGCTCGATAAAGGTTTGATTAAGTCATCCCTTGTCCATGTGGTTAGATCAGCTATTGATGAATGGTGGTTCTTCATGCAGTGTTATTTGAGGGATTGAAGATCACGGGAATGTAGTTTAGACTTGCACCCTTGCCTTTTGCAAGAGACTGAAATTCCTCCAGATTTCTTAAATTGTTTAATGACATTATGCACTATAGAGAGTGACAAATCCAAATCCCTTCCAATCTTTCTTTAGGTTTCACAACGAAACTTGTACCTTTCTCCAGTGCCTCCATCTGCTCTAGTGTGAAGCTGGTGCGGTTCCTTTGAAGTTTCCTCTTCAGCTGCATTTGCAGTTTTGACTCCTCGCCTTGTTCTCTTTGTACCTGCACTCTTACTCCTCCCTCTACTCCTGTTTGTGCATCGATCAGACAATATTTGTATTAGAAATTAAATAAACATAGTTTTACAGCTTGTTAGGTCAAATAAGAATCTATGTTAAAGTAAATAGAGTTTAAAATCAGCTTATACATATAATTGGAACCGTAACTAAAACACTATTAAAACCCATATGTGCTGTATGTGTTCCACCTTGACAGAGTGCTATTCAGGGATATAATCTCCATCATTGTTACAAATATTGTCACGTACACTTTGGTACCCTGTTCTCTGATGGTCCCCCACAGATCAGGTACTATTTGGGTGGTGGATTATTCTCAAATTCAAACAGTAACTGATATGTGGTGGTTTTATGGGAGTCCTGGCAATTAGAGAACAAAGTAAATATTATGTTTGATAGTCTGTGTGAATCAAGCACAGGAAAAACCCTGACGCTTTAATACAATATAAAGTAGTCAGTCTACAGCTTATTTGTTATAACGCGGGAAAATTTGCTGTGCCCTCAAAATCACTCAGCACATATCCATTAATGTCTAAATCGCTGGCCACAAATGTGAGTACACCCCTGAGTATAAATGGCCAAACTGAGCCCAATTAGAAATGTTCCCTTCCTGGTATCATGTGACATGTTTGTGTTACACGGTCTCACGGTGTGTTACATTTGGTGTTATCACTGCCACACTCTCATACTGGACACTGAAAGTTCAGCATGGCACCTCATGGCAAATAACTTTCTGAGTATCTGAAAAAAAATTATTGCTCTACATAAAGATGGCCTAGACTATAAGAAGATTCCCAACACCCATAAAGTGA
The DNA here is from genome assembly GCA_036873895.1 of Parotocinclus cabessadecuia. Classification (NCBI taxonomy): domain Eukaryota; kingdom Metazoa; phylum Chordata; class Actinopteri; order Siluriformes; family Loricariidae; genus Parotocinclus; species Parotocinclus cabessadecuia. The sequence continues at coordinate 9,331 of JAYJMA010016451.1, forward strand.
GCTGCAGCACAGTGACCAAGACCAAACCACACTGTTTGGCAGGACGGGTTTCACTCAGAACAGGCCTCGTCATGGTAGACCAAAGAAATTGAGTGCACGTGATCAGCATCATATCCAGAGGTTGGCTTTTGAAAATAAATGTAAGGGCGAATGTAATTTAATGTATGATGTTAAAGGGGTGGGGGGGTCAGCCTGTCAGTGCTCAGACAATACACTGCATGCTGTATCAAACTGGTCTGTATTGTTGTCATACATGATAATGACCATAAACACATTTCCAAGACGACAACTTGCTAAAAAACTGAGGTTAAATGTCAAACGTCTCCAGATCTAAACATTATGAGCGCAAGGTCTCTAACATCCACCAGCTCAGTGATGGAGGAGTGGAAGAGGATTCCAATAGCAACCTGTGGAGCTTTAGTGAACTTCATGCCCAAGATAGTTAATACAGTGCTGGAAAATAATGGTGGCTACACAAAATATTGACACTTTGGGCACAATTTGGTCATTTTTATTTAGGGTTGTACTCACTTTTGTTGCCAGCGGTTTAGACATTAATGGCTGTGTGTTGAGTTATATTAAGGCCACTGCAAATTATACAAGCTGTAGACTCATTAGTTTAAATTGTATCAAAGTGTCATATCTTCAGTGTTGTCCCAGTATAGGATATAATCAAAAATTTAGAAAAATGTGAAGGTGTACTCACTTTTGTGAGATATTGAAAGTGAAACTGATAAAATGGGCAATGAGTGTATAAACATGAAGTTGCACCTAATAAAGTGACTGATGAGTGTACATTCACACTGTATTATTTGGAGTTGGAGTTAAGTTACCTGTGCTGTGCTGGACCACAATGGTGTTCTGCTGATGGTACCAGTCATTGGGCGCGCTCCAATTTGAATTGTTTTGCAAATTCAGCATGGTTAATTCTTCATATAGTAGTCTCCTCAACCTGATGGGGGTTGAGATCAAACAGTCAGTGACAACAATATTTAAATTTTAACTTCCTCATTCGAGAGAGAGAAATATTAAGTTACATGTCTGGCACTGCAAGTAAATAGTCATTGGCTCGACACATATCCAGAGCACCATATAACCACTACAATCACTTTCTTACAATGCACAATTTAAAACAGCGACAGGATAGCAGTGCTGGGTTTTGAACCCTATATCTTAATGCTGTAGGAACAATCCCAGACATTGACTTTCTGAAAAGTATCAGATTCAGTTTAATATATTGATGCTCACGTATTAAGCTCTCGTTATCCTCCCTTCTTCATACCACTCTGATCTCCTTCAACCATACAAACTTACACACAACCCCAGATCCTCTTCTGCTAGTTTGCTCTACCTCATAGCCTTGGTGATTGAGCCATCTCAAAATATCCTTCTTGCCCAAAATCCTTAATCTGAACTTTTCTCTTCTGGTCTTTTCTTTTCTTTTCTGCGTCCTTTTGTTTTGATATCTATGTGGACAAGTTGTTGTTAGTATGAATCAATTACAATTCTAGCTCTATATAGAAATCATATATTATTCTAAAGTTAGCATGAGCTATGTTTCTTAGATTGCGTAATGGCTGTGCATGGTCTTTTCCCAGGGTTTTTACCCTCATGTTCTCTCCTAATTTAGAAACTTTCATTAAGCCAGGACCAGTGCTATGACAGCTGATTATTTAATTAATCTAGAAGACAGTTCGTTAGTCCTGGTCACAGGAGAGCAGGTGTCTAGCCAGCAGCACAGAGGTGCAAGGCAAAAACAACCCTAGACAGGGCACCATAGGGCACATGCACTTACCCAAATACCTTTATTTTATGGTGATAAGAATACAAATAAAGCATAAACAAACTTACCAAAAATTACATTTCTTGGGACACATCAAGCAGCTGAAATTATTTCTCCTCCTGAAGCCCTGAGATTTATCATACTTTTTATCTTTACAAACAATGGACTGTACATGGAAGAAATAGAGGGTTAGATAGATGAAATGGAATAGCGAGAGAGAGATGAAGAGATGGAGAGAATTGGTTGGGGTGGAAAAAAGAAGAGAGAGGGAGGGCACTATGAGAAATGCATCTGCAGGCACTTCTGTCCTCACAATGAGGGAGAGAGAGAAAGGCAGACAGGAAGAGAGAGAGAGGAGGTGACACAAGGAATCAACATCAGTGTCAAGTTTGAACTTAATGTCTCCAAGAGGAGGAAGGGAAGAGAAATGGAAGCACTAAAAAACCAAGAGATAATTTAGGAAGGGATATATAGGAGAGTAAGATAGGTATGGCTTATTAGTAAACATCTTTAATAATCTAGAGGCAAGTGTTTTGCACATGTCATGCATGGACAAAATATTATCATAGCTGTATTGTAGAAATACCCACTCCAAATATCCAATGATAAACTGTGGGACCGTTGTGGTGCAGCAGTTAAGGCACTTGACTGTGTACCAGAAGGTCCATGGTCCAAATCCCATTTCTGCCAAGCTGCCACTATCTTCAAGCAAGGGCCTTTACTCATTGCTTGAATTGTCAGTTGAAATTCACTCTAGATGAGATTATTTGCTAAATCGAATAATATTCTATAGAGATCTATGGGATATAAATGGAATTTTAAAAATGATATTTTTGTATATAGTGTAAGAGGGGCCTTAGTTCAGCGCTTTGCTAATATTTCAACCATAAGCCCAGTGTTGGGGAAGTTACTCAAAAACAGAGATATTTTACTGATTACTCATTACTTAAATAAAATTGTAATGGCATTACTTTACTTATTACTTTCTGGAAAATGTAATCTCATTCCTCATTACATTATAAAAGTTACAATGTGAATTAAACTATACTCAAAATAAACCCTCATACAAATCTGTATAGTATAAAATACAATTTTTTTTTTATTTTGGTTTATTAAGGAACCAAATTTAGCAGCAGGTGCAGTATTAAACATTTAAAAAGGAATGTAACTATTCTTAAAGCTCTCTGTACAAGTACACATTTTTAAATAACACAACACTATAGTCCAATAAAAAATTTTTCTTTTGGCTTGGACATTATTTACAC
>JAYJMA010016462.1:0-12378 GCA_036873895.1 Parotocinclus cabessadecuia
GTCTGATCCATTCGTGAACATGCCGAAGGACTCAGCAACCAAATAGTACCTGATCTGTGCTTATCCTGTACATTAGAGAACAAAGTAAGGTGGACAGATAGACTATAATCAGGAATCTTAGAACTACAAAGTGCCATAACCAAAAAACCAAAGAAGAAGCAGAACATAAACTGAAAAACATAAACGCCTATCGCACAATGCTGCATTTCCATTTAGAGTGGGTGTCCAAACGTATGTGTATAAGGACAGTGTATAAAAGTTTCCTCCTACTTCAACCATCTTCTCAATGTGTTTCGTGATGATAGCAGGATCGGCTTTAGGCTTCACAGATGCCGCCCACTCGTCAATCATCGACGGTCGCTTAGCCACAACACTGGGGCCAGGGATTGAGTTCTGATTGGCCAGTCACACACAAAAAAAAACTTGAAAGTTAGAACACAAGTTCTGTAAGTTCCCCTAAGTGACTGCAACTCTAGCAGTGATAAACAGTTGCCGTAACTTACAGCTGGCTTGGAGCTTCGGGGTTCTCTCTGTAGTGAGAGCTGGTATATCTCATCTTCTGTATGATACTGGTCCAGTGATACCTATAAATACACACATAAATCAACAAACTAACTAGCTTGGTCCAATCACCAGTTTATTGTAAAGTTTTGTTTCATGGTTGCATCAGTGTCAAGGAGTCATGGAGCCCAGTTGTATCTCCAAATCAACGTCCATCACTATGCTTGACTGTTATGGTTCTTAGTATTATAGTTATGCCTTGCATTTTCAGTATTTTTTTTATAATAAAGTCATGAGAGATATTCAACTCTGCATATAATACACGGACTACAGTCGGTAATTGTATAGCTACTAACAGCACTGCCACAAATATCTGATTAATGACATATAAATACCACAATTTGTGGTGCCACAAAAGGAAATACATTTTCAATCCACACTGATTTGCTAGAGATGAGAGAGGATCAGGCACAGCTCCTGAAAATAGGACAAGTTTAGAGAAAGGCTAGTTTGAAGAGTGTTTGCTGTCATTTAAAGGTTAATGGCTATGAAATGAATTGAACTGTGGGCAGAACTCTAAATACATAGCTGACATATTCTATACTGTCTCTTCTCTGTATTTTCATCTCTGCTTCTGTCTGCATATCTCACCGTCTACTTCATTGTCTGCATTTCTGTCTGCATCTCCCTTTGTCTCTGTATCTGTCTCGTTCTCTCTCTCTCTCTTTCTGTCTCTATCTGTCTCCTTGTATCTATTTGACTGTGTCTCTTAACCTGCACCATTCTCTGTCTGCCTCAGTAAGGCTGTCTTTGTCCCTCTATCTGACTCTCCCTCACTCTCCTGCTCTGTGTTGCTATTTCTGTCGTTTTCATGTTCCATGTCTCTCCCTTGTGCTCTCCCAGTTTCTTTCTTCCAAACCGACTCAAACACAGTTTGAGGAGTGGTGGTTTATATTTGATATGGGGTTCTACTAAAATCAAGTCATCTACATAATATTTCTTTAAGTGAGCATTGCCAGAATCTATGCATAGGCAGATGCGGTACGTCTTCTCTATCAATACTTAGATCTATAAAAATGTAGAAATTGGCAGGTTTGCTGTGTTGCCAAAAGATTATGGTTACTTTATGTTACATATTGTTACATTATATAGCTACAGTAGTCAACATAAAAGGAACGTCCTTACATAGACAAAATGACATATGTGTGTGTGTGTGCCTGTGTGCAAACTGGTGCAATCCTTCAACATAAGTGGGAGGATAGGCATGCAACCTTCTCTGACTGCTCATAATTCCCAGAATTCCTGCTTGTGTATCTACAGAATACTCTTCCCATAAGACACACTGACTGCTCACTAAGGGAAAAATGTGCACTGGAAGGTAGAAAAACATGTTCAGGAAATCTGTTATGGTGAAAAAATATAGTTTCTGCTTAATCATGTCTATTTTCCTTAATCAAGCCTAAATGAATAGTCTTTAATGTCTGGCGCAAACAGAGTTAAAGTCTTGAGAATGTGAACAAATAAAATATTGATCAGCATTCCTCCAAGGTAATTGTGTATGGACGTTTCTGAGCAGGTAAAAAATGAACGATGTCTGACTTGTGTAGAAAATGAATTGGCACTGGTTATCTTTAATAAACACCTGCACTAGGAATGAATGATCAATTTCCAAGAAGGAGCTTAGCGTGAAATGCAAGGTCTTCTATTCAGTGCACATGGCAGTTGAGTCCCTAGAAATGCCAAAATAGAGATGCATTTATTTTTGCACCATAAACCCCCCAGCACTTATTCTGGTTAGGAAAACAGGGTGTGTCCGGCCCATATCAAGAAAATTGATGTACCATACTATAGATTTAATCATTTCATCATTCAGGGTTGGACAGGGGTCACTTCTGCAGTACCCATCCTGATTCATTTCTCACAGACAGAGTTGTTTACGTTTCTGTGTGATTCCAGAGCAGACTGTAAGGCAACGCTGGGATGTGAACCTGGGTAACCGCTGTGGTGGTCTACTGAGTTGCAGGGCCGTACCATCTGAATTAGGGTATCTGCAAAATGTGGGTTATGTACAAATGTGAATACGGTTTTTAAATGCAGTGGACAAACAGGACTCACAGTGAGCAAGTTGAGTAGGTCAGTGTTGGCGTCTATATTTGGGGGTGTGGTCTGCATCAGTGCCAGCTCGTGCAGTATAGAGTAAAGCTGCTGGGTCTTGTTCAAGTTAACTCGAGTTTTCCCCTCATCGCTCCAGTCTGGCAAGGCCACATGCACCGCTACTAAATCCTTCAGATGAACACCCAGGATGGGGAATCGGAAACCGGAACACTCGGCGAAACGGCGCCGGTATTGACTGTAGTTCCCACATGATGTCACCAGATCTAACAGACTGTTAAAAATCTGCAGGTGGAGGGCAGGGAAGAGAGAAGAAATTAAACAGGACTGAAAACAGGCATGGATTAGTTACTAGAATACAGTTAAGGCTTTATGACTACAACTAAATGTTACATACATAAGAACTGATACGGAGAATTGAACGGTAAACACTTCAAAGCAGAGTCATGTTAATTATGATGTTAACTAAACGTCACAATTACTGAAATTATTATTAGCATTTTATACATATCCTACACTGCAGCATGTCCTCATTTGTCCAATGTCTGCTTATTTGAGCTTCAGTGATATGAATGATTGTATATGTCTCTTTTGTGTGAGCCTGAGCGTGTTGCAGGTTGCTGAGGTCATGGGTGCTTCTGCGTTTATTTACCTTGTTAGTGTCATTGCTGATGTGAGCCTGTGTGTCTTTGAGTCTGGAGATGGAGCTGTTACTGAGACTTCCAACCACTGCCATCAGAGTGTTGAAGTTTTGTAGTTGTAGTAGTTTCTACACACACACACACACACACACACACACACACACAGTATTATAAAATAACGGCATTTAATTTTATAGCATAGCATTGAGACCTAGAATAAATGTGTTGTGAGTGGGGTTTGATTGTATTTCAAATAAAACAGTTCAGGTTTGGTACACAGGGAGCAAGATGAAAAAAGACGAGGATCCAACAGAAAAAAAATAATTAGATTAGGGTAAAATTAGACTATGTTAATCAAGCAAGCCAAAGAAGCTATGAGCCAGCACGTGGGAGTTGGGGTTTGATCCTGGCAGGCTAGGAGACAGGAGGAACCTGCCGGCACACTGCAGAGGAAGGAAGAACTGGAATTACAGATAAAGTTAAAGCTATGGAAAGCAGTGTCACTCTCTTTCTCCATCACACCCACACGGAGTAATAATATTCAGTATTAATATAGCAGGTCTCAGTCAGAGGCCACATTGTTTCATTGTTCCAGTCAGAGTCACAGTACGGCTTTGTGAATGAGGCTCTATGGGAGACATCCTCTGCCCTTCAACCCCCCTCCCATGACAAGCACAACAAAATCAATGCAGCCCCAGTTCCTGCAACACACACACACACACACACACACACACAAACACACACAGCCTCTTTATCGAACCAAAATTGCAGCCTTCATATATCCAGTGCTTGTTCGATGCCTCAGAATAAAGTGAGTATTTGGTCCTTAGTGACAGGACCACTAAATACAACGATTCATGTCTCATAAATACTACTCTCTTCAATGCCAGCATAATATCCAGGAGAGACAGGCAAAAGATGTAGAGAGAAAAAGGGGATAAACAATGAAGGATTAGGAAGGAAACCTGCAGGAATAACAGATTCCCACAGAGCAACTACTATAAGACAACCCCGCGGGCCACAAGCATTTAAAAAACAAAGGGGGACATACATTATTCAACACTGACAGCTGCAGCACAAATGCAACAACAAATAAGAAGTCCAGCAAATAAAATACTGTTAAGAGAGGAGCAGTAGGAAAGAGAACATGAGAATAGAAATGGAGAAAAAAAAGAAGGACATGAAATTACAGGTAAAAAAGATTCAAGATTAAATGGAAGTTATTTTTTAAGTGTATAATAAAAATAAGAAGAAAAAGAAATAGAAAAGCCTAATTCTTAGGGTAGATAAGGAAAAATTAGGAGAGGCATTAAGGGAGAAATGTTGGGTTCAGAGAGGAAATGAAGAAGAAGGGTTTGGGTTCAGAGTGGAACATCGGGGTTAGGTGATGGGATCAGGGAGAAAGGATTTCATTTGAAGAGGAGATGAGGGAAGAAGGTTTTAGGGTTTAGAAATAGGTTGAGAAAAAGGTACAGAGCGGGAGGGGATTAGTTAGGTAGGTTTAGAGAGGTAATGAGAGAAGAAAGTTCGAGTTTGGAGAGGGCATCAGCAAAAAAGATTTGGATTTTAGAGAGTGTTTGAGCGGGAAAAGAGGGGGATAGGGAGATGGGTTTTGAGTTCTTTAGAGGGCATTAGGGAAGTAGAAGGGATTTGGATTGGATAAATCTGGACGCAGGTGTCTGACTCCTGTCTGGCTGTGAGATGTGAACTTCTTAGCAAACCTCTGACTGAGCTGCTACTATGTGAGGAACGTTAATTAATAATGAAAAGACACTGGTGCTTTGAGCACAAGCTCTACAAAATAGATTAAAAAATATCGTCGGTCTCAAATCCACAATTCAAATGACTTAGTGATTCTTTAAAATGAACTACTTCAGGTTCTAAATTAAATAAATTAAGTAGAAGTATTGATTCTGGTAGTATCAGTACTCAGTGTAATCAAGCTTTGTGGCTTAACATTCATCCTGTCGATTTCACCTAACTTTATGGTCGTAACTTAAAACATAAACTTTGTTAATACATTGTAACATATTGACATCACCATCGATCCTTCGCATGAGCAGACTGACCTGTGCGACGCGTATGAAGTGTGTTATGACGGCAGCACGTTGCTGGGCGGTGGGTTTGGTGAGTACCATGAGCTGGATCCACTGGGAGACGCTGTTGAAGTGCGTGATGAAACGCTCGAGGATGGGATTATCCACTGTGCAGCCATGCCTGGCGAAACTGTGGTAGTCCTGGAACTGCACAAACAACAAACGCATACTTAACATACAACAAACAAAACTTAACAGTTGGTAGACAATGTGTTTGACAGGGTTTTGACAGGGAAGATATGTTAAAGGCAACTTATCAAAGCTCTTTTCCATTACACAATGTTTTTGTTTCCTTACAACAAGGCCAGCACCTTTACATTCTGGGCTCTGATACAAAACGTTTCAAGACAGTAGCTATTCCAGAATTTTATTTATTGAAAAAAGGTTTTTAGAAGTTGATGTACAGTTTATCTTTGAACTGGTTGATAGAATTGCTCGTTTAGTTTATAGTGTTGATTTTTGAGTATGTATTTTGAGAATAACGATTTGGGTTCCGAAAGGGGACCAATTTTGGTGAATCTGTGCCAGCTGAAGCCTCAGCTTTCTGTTGATGGATGAAAGAACTGGAACCTGGTGTGATCTTCTGCCGTGGTAGTCCACCTGCCTCAGGGTCTGACATGTGCATTGCGGGATGCTTTTCTGCTCACCACAATTGCACAGAGCAGTAACCTTACTGCTGTCAGCCTGAACCAGTCTGGCCATTTTGTTCATTGCAACAATGATGCCACAGTCCAGAGCTCAGATTTTTTTGCCAACACTAATGGTTGGCATGTTGACGTTTAAAATTACTTAGCATCTGCCTTGCATCTTAACCGCCTATTTTCATTTATTATCATTGGGTTTTTGCTGTCGTTCATATGTTTCAGCTGAAACACTGTTTTGGACTGTTCCTCCAAACTATCTTGACCAGCCAATTACGAAAGTTTTCACACTTTCTAAGGTTGTAAGAAAAAAGTTCACACCATTCACAACTATTATACTGCTAAGGTGACGACTGACTTTGTGACACACACCAGAATCTTGCAGAAGGATTTGTACTCCAGGTAGGTCAGGTGCTCTGCAAGTTCAGAAGCATCAAGATGATCGAAGAGTAAAGACATCTTCCTCTTCTTAGACATGGATGGGACACGCTGAGTCACCTGTCGCTTCCATTTATATGAGGGCCTGTGCAGAGAACCAAAATTAAAAACTAAACAATCAAGGGCGTTTTATAAGAAATAAAGACCTGCACAGTCCACATTTTTAAGTTTATATTGTGTGTGGTAGAGGTCTTCTCTTTGCCTTCCTAAAAAAAGAATTACCCTGATACAATGATATCTGTAAATAAGGGTGAATAATGACTAATCTGCAGGACACATACCTGTCCCTGCTCCATTTTTAAATGCCCAATTGTATTTTACATGCAGAATTTTAGTCATAACGCTTTCTGAGATTCCCCAAATATCCAACCCTAAATGGGTCTCAACTACTTTTAAAAATGTTCACAAACATTTGACCCATTACTTTGTTTCATTTATTCATTATCTTCCGCTTAATCTACACGGGGTCGCAGGCCAGCCGGTCCCGGCAACTCTGGGCGCAAGGGCAGGAACAAACCTAGATGGGACGCCAAGCCATCAGAGGGCACACACACATATCATACACACATCAGACAGACAGCCATACACACAGTCACACACTAAGTGCCACTTATTTGGAGGCACCTATTAACCTAAAACATGTGGGAGGAAACCGGAGTACCCAGAGTAAACCCACACAGACACTGGGGGGAGGGTGCATGCAGACTCCACACAGAAAGGACCCAGGCCACTCCACCCTTGCTGTGAGGTAGAGGTGCTACCCTTGGAATTTTGAAATCCCCATTGTGAAATCCTTTTAAAAGGTCCAGTATGGCACCGAAACCTTTGTATACATTTGCGTTGATTGCATTTGGGCTCAGGTTTGTTAATTTACCTGCCTTTGCCATTTTTAATGCACAACTGATCTCTTCCACTTTCTGACCAGTTGTATCTATCACTTTTTAAGATTCCTGGTTTGTTCGCATTCCATTTTTGAAATGTGGTGTATCCATAACATGTATGTGTGTCTCCTAGCCCTTTTTCTACATGATCTGCCTTTCTTCTACAAAATACTTTGACATTGTTCCCAACACTTTATAAAATATCCTGTTTGCCTTAATTTTATCCACACGTTTTTAGTATTAATAACACTTGCCAGCCTTTGTCTGATTTCGTTACACCAATAATTACACCAATTGCCCAAATGTGTGTGTGTGTTTGTATCTATATGGTTTCTATATGACTTACACACTCTCTACATCGATGAGCTGACTCTCCCTCTCATTGCCCTCCGTACTGAGCTGATCCCTCAGATCTCTAATCTGTTCAGCTAAAGCGGGATTAAGATTAAACTCTACTGGAAATTCTGAGATCCAGAACCTGCAGAGAGAAAAACATGATTTAAAATGTAACCAGGTCTTGAGGTCAGTGAGTCGGACGTGTTGGTTTAAGACAGCAGCCAGTAGACACTGACATGATAAAATAAAGAGAAAATTTACAGCAGGTGAGATATGGCAAGGTAGAAGGTTGGTGAACAGAAAAAAATACAGTTGATTCCGGGTAATGGGACCACATTGGGACAAGATTGTTTAGGTCCTAATAACTGGCTGGTCCGATTATTAGTCAAAAGTCACTTAGCCACTGCTAAAGCGGATCATAACACGTTGACAAGTTCTTCAAATGTTGACTGGAATTTAGTAAGAATTGTACGTATACGTTTTTATCGCACAATAAAGGTTTAATAAACATTTCATATGTTATTCATTATAACACGTCCCGTCTTGTAACATAGGGCATGTTCGTTTAATCGGACCAGCCGGTTATTAGGACCAAACCTCATCGTGTCCCGATGTGGTCTCATTAACCGGAATCAACTGTATTATCAGCTACCTTAAAAAAGACACCACTAAACATGTCTTTGAGCACTGATGCACAGATGGATTATGGCTTCAGATAGCAGAAAGAACCAAAGGAAAAAGCCCAGATGGTGTGAGAAATATAAGCGCACGAAACACGAGATACACACTTGACAAGGTGGCAGATTCGACTTCTGAGCTCGACAGTACAACTTTCATCCTGAGACCTGGTGCTTAATTAAGACGTGATAACATTAAATACTTTCAGTGCATAATTGTTCAGCTGATGTACAGATCGTGCTTAGTCACTCAAGCCAAGTGTTTCGGCGTAGCACGCACGTACAGTTCCATCGAGACGTGCTTATCTGCTTGACACCTGAGTGGAGGAGTGTGTGCAAACATACCGCTCTCAAAAAATAGGGGATATTTCAAAATGAATGATCTACTAATGAAATATGCCCCAATTGTGGGAGCAGTTTATATTGGCAGATAATATCCATGTTATTCAGATTAATAAAGGATACTTGAGCAGGAGTTTCTTTGCCAGGTCGGTAGACGGCAGGTACCAAGGATGCATCATGAGGAACATCCTCACCAGCGGTAAATCCTTTAACTCTCCTGTGTCATCTAAAGAAAACAAAAATCACTCACGTTAAGAAAATCCAGCATCATTTAATGGACAGGATTAGAACAAAAAACAAAGTACAGTTACAAGATTAGCCTGAGATAAATAATTAATTAATTAATTACCACAGTTTTATATATGGAAACATATGTATGTGGGGACTGACCGAAAGCGTTGATACAGGCCTCCACCAACTCATCCACCGTAGCTGAATCAGCTGATAATGATTCCATCTGGCCCCGTCTCTCACAACCTCCACCTTAATGCTCTTCGTCTTCACCCAGTAAAACGTCTATGCCTAAATGAGCAAAGCGTTTCAAGACCAAAATTAGAGATATTAAAATAAATAGCAAAAGCGGTGCAGTGGTTAGAGCTGTCGTCGTGCAAAACCAGCCTGCCGCCTGTGTTGAGTTTGCAAATTTTTGTCTGCATTTGTGGCCACAAGGGTTTCCTTTAGGTACTGCAGTTTCTTCTCTTATTACATATGAATTAGGGTTTACTTAGAAGGCACTGTGCCAAGTAATACTAACTCGAACATCATGTGAACACCACAGTCTAACTGAACATTGCTGTTGACCACTTGCGTCCCGTTTTCAGCATCCTAACGTACAGGTCACAAAGAACAAACCATCTCACGCTGGGTCAGTCACAAAAACTAATGACATATAGCAAAAATGTCCAACTGGCAAGTTTGTAGCAACTAAATGATGCAAAAACCAGAACCAGAATATTCAACTATCTATTGATTTCCTGCCATCAAGGATTCCACCCAGTAGTGGTATTTTGTTACCTAATATAATTGCTGGTCAGTGGCATGTATAAACCGAAACCTGACGCATACCCAATCATCAGCGTTAGGAGCGACATGCATCAGAGACCACACACAAATGCACAAAGAAAAACTGGCACACATCAATGTCGTCAACCCCATAAACACAGAAACCACATTCCACCATTTCCTGTTACAGATACACAGTCATTATTCAGGCTACTGTTCCGTCTGCAACAAGGAAACATGCTTGTTATAGATACACACAAACAGATACACAAAGACTAAGCTGATACAATTATTTGGAATTACATAGGGTAAGAAACCATGGTGATTGCATACTGGTTCTACAGCTGTATTACACGGTCTGCAGCAAAAACCATAGAAATAATTCCGTTGTAACCAGAGACTCAACACTATTCATTAACCTTTGGTATGCATCAATGGCCAAATACCCATTCCAATCAACGATCTGTAATCTCACCCAGAGTCAATGTTAAATGGTCCATAACACAAAGCTTACATTAATAAAAATCTATTTAGACAAACAGTAGTGGCAGAACGGGTTATTCTGAACACCTCAAAGGCTCTCAATATGGCATTCATAACAACTTTCTGCCTTGCCTTAATAAAACAATGTCTAAATGTCAATGTCTTTTAATGGACATTCACAATAATTACAGAAAATACAGTAACGTACCGTTACGACCCTGTCGACCCTGGACCCTGGAGAGCCATAACTCTTAAGTGGATGTGGTATGATGGAACTGATACTTGTGTTTGACAAGCTCCAAAAATGCATAGTATTACGAAAAACATGGAATATCAGTCAGATAACAAACCTATTAAGTGAATGTGACCCAGTTTATGTACACTACTGACAAAATTTCATTTTGAAATATCACCTCGTTTTTGAGAGCGGTAAAGTTATCGGTTAGATAGTATATAGTATATAGTAGTATATCACATTAACTGAGTTCAGCTCTGATGAGCAAGTGAGCACCGTTAAAGTAGTTTAGTAGTCTTAAGTACTGCCTCTGTTGGTGGATCTTCAGCATTGATTGATTGTTGAGGTGACCGTGGAACATATGCACGATATTTACCAAATATCTTGACCATGATGCCTCAAGACAACTAAATAACTACATATGATTAACACCGCATACAGCTCAGTACAATCTCCACCATTCTATAATTCATACACCGACCACAGTGCAGCATTACGTAACAACTTACTCTAAGTGCCTCCAGTCATTTCAATCACTTTAAATTAGCACTAGAATTAAGTTACAGTCAGTAGACGTGAAATGGCATGGCATTCAGTTCTGTTCTAAACGTCTTCGCATTATCAGTTTCAGGCATACTGTCAAGCATACTGTCGACGTGTGAGAATGTACAGTGGCTAAATGTGGTTCCCTTGGTTTCTCAGATAGCTTAACATGTAAAACAGGCTCTGGGGAAACTTGTGTGTGTGCAGAAATGCCTTTAGATACAAAAACTCACACATACATACATTTTTAGCGACCAAACAACGCACTGCTAACAGATTTATTATTTTTTTTAAAGCACTCTTTTTTAGCCAGTGCCCTAATCACACTGCACCAGTCTTTTTATGGCTTTTGCATTTGGAAGCACTGCAGTACCATGGCATATAACAAAACCCCCTTCTCCGTGCTGCAGGGTAGTGGGCGGACACGCTCAATTATAGCCCTTAGAAATAGGGAAGGATAGAGCAAGCAGGAGACAAATACACATACAGAGAGAGAATATGTATTTGCACCAGCTCTGAATGCCTCTGGTCGCTAACACATGTCCTGCATTGTTCCTCCGTGCTGCACTGTTCCTCGACGCTAATTATGCTAATACGCTGCACCTGCTTATCTTTCAGCAAAACTACAGATGGATCGCGACACCATGCTGGCACCTTTGTAGACACTCCAGAGCGTTTTAATTCCTATCAGTTTTTTTTTTTCTTCCACAGCACAGTGTAATTACAAACACGTTCTAGCACATCACTAGGATTAGCTAATAGATGGTATTCCACGATGCATGCTGCATGCCCTGTGACGGTTGGACTTAAAATCCCCTGGAAATACACGGCACCCATGATGTCATACCTCCAAACAAAGTTTTAAGGGACTAAAAATTAATTAAAAGGTCCACAATCTCCTCAAGCACACTCAACAGTGAGGACTGGCTTATATACTATGTAACAATAGCTGCGAATAGTTGTTAGTTTGTTGGGAAAAGGCTTTATTTCTTTTATGTCACCATGAAAACAGGTTTCTGTAAAGTTCTGTCATAGTAAAACTCCCATCTTCTTTCATTTGTCTGTTCCATAACCAAAATGCCCAAACCATGTGCGTCGATAAATGACTGAGGAAACTTGATCTGTATTGCCTATATATTTACACCCCTTTTAAAACAGGAAAACATGGCTGTTTAATAGTTTGTACCCACCCAGTTGCATTTTGTTTGGTAGAATAGTGGCACTGTGGTTAGCACTGTTACCACATAGGTATAGAGATCTCCTTCCAAGAGCTGCAACAGCAATCCTCACCCAGTCCTACAATGAACTGGCGTTGCATATATGGGGTCTTTGGCAGATTTGGGGTCCTAAGCAACCACTTATGTAGCTTATTATGTAGATGTGTGTGTGTGTGTGTGTGTGTGTGTGTGTGTGTGTGTGTGTGTGTGTGTGTGTGTGTGTGTGTGTGTGT
>JAYJMA010016473.1:0-12377 GCA_036873895.1 Parotocinclus cabessadecuia
TAATGGTAAGCACAGTGAACACCAAACATGAGGAGCTATCAAATAACAAGAAACACGAAGGCAGCAACGTACACACACACACACACACACACACAATGAAGCAGGAAGGAGGATGACTGTTTAAAGAGCCAGTAAATGCTTGCTTTATCCTGACATGAACTACTGCCCCCCACCCCACCCCAATGGCACAGCTCCTGAAGTGCATTCCCAAGCTAAGATGAAAAAGAAAAAAAACAGTCGCTATACACAAACTTGGCAATAATCAGTAAGACACACATTCAGCGAGGTGACCAGACAATGACTGATGGGCACAGGAGGATGTAAATGGAACCAGGAACCTGGCTGTAGTTATAGGAAGTGGGTAAAAACACGTAGGGTTGCCATAAGGATGGAATTACAGCGTCAGTGAAGCTGGGTTAAGTTCCAGACCCGACCAAGATAAATGGGGGTAAAATGGGATGCTTTGCTTTTTCTTAACATTGCAATAACAACATAAACCTATTTTTTTTTACTATTTTATGATTCTGTAAGTCATCTAGTTTTTCATTTAACTTTTTTAAAGTAATTTCTTAGACTGGCACAAATAGTATCCAGGTATGCAGGTATGAAGGATTTGATTCTTGCCTGTGGCTTTTGTGTGTGAAGTTTGACGTCTGTTCTCTGTCTGTACAAGTTCAGATTTATTTCTTCAGATTTTGAGGCTTGATTAAATTTGTGTTCCATGGGTGTAAACAACGTGGGTCTGATTAGTACCAGAGTAAAAGGAGTATATACATAATGTTATTTTGAATACCCTGCTAGTATTAGGGAGGACAAGTCCTGCCCAGTCTGCAGCTAACAGTCAAGCAGGAGGACCAATCAGAACGTCCGTTCTCCACTTCAATAAGCTTAATTCTCTGAAAACGTGGTGTTTTGAAAGTACAGGAATCGGGTAGTGTTTTCTCCTATAGGAAACACTGAATATTAGACTTGTTTATCTAAATATAATAATTATTAAGTATTATTTTTATCCACATGAATTTCCAAAAGGAGGTACATTCATTGTGTTTACATCCTGCCTGAATAAGGAATATCCTACTATTGATGTATCCCAAAACAGTGAGTATATTATAGCAATGTGTGAATCTGCCAACACAGCAGAGTTTCATAACATTTGACAGGCACCACGTTGAGAAAGCAAACCAAACATTCAGCTGTGCTGTGCTTCAGTGCTTCCTTGTAGCTGAATGATACAATCTGTTCATTCATTCAGAGGCGTTTTTGTTAAAAGCTGTTGCACAAGCTGTCTGTGTGGGTGATTTGGCTCAAGCCGCTGTGGTGTCCTGTTTTGGCACTCGCACACTCCGAGCATGTGCACTCAGCCTTGTATAAAGTTGTCACTATTCCCTGAAGGAGTCATCTAACCACCTATGGAGAGTATTGACTTTGAGACCTTGAACTTGCTTACTGGTTTCAGTAGAGGGGTAGGGGACCTTTTGGGACTGTCTCTTCGCTGCACAGATGTTACTGGTATGAGATGTATACTGGGTGATTTCACCCTAGCAATTGGAATTAAAGCCATGCCACCACATGTGAAGGTTCTGTTTCTGGGCCATCATCTTCTGAACATGGAACAAGGATCACTTTGCTCTTGTACTAACTAGAAAGCATGGTGGTGGGAGCTTTGATGCCTTGTGACTGTATAGCTCGCTGTTATTGAGGAAACTTGAATCGCTTGACGTTTTACAAGAGGATGTGATTAACAAGTGTAATGAGTGTTGAACGATTGAAACAAAACAATGATACGGAAGACGAGTCAGTCACTGTTTTGTTTAGGAATAATCATGTGCACTATTGACATGAAGCGTGTACTATTGTTTTAGGCAGAACTGTGTCTGGTTCGAGCTTAGAGAGATATAATGGTGTGATGACTGATTTTCATACCACAGCATGCCTTGTCAAACAATCAATGCTATAACTGAACAAATGTAATTAGGTATAATTACTGTAGGACAGACTTATGTGGTTTGGGACGCACCTTGAGTTGCAATGACATTTGAGAGCTGACTCATTTGTGCTACTAAGCAACTGACAAGAAATAAGTTATGTGAATTCGGTTCACTGATATGGAACGTGGCCCAAATTAGCAGCGTGTGATGTCTTGTACTGTAGTTAGTTGTAACACGGTGAACGTAAATGTTTTGGAACATGACAGACCTTTCTACAAAGACATTTGTGAATAAACTATATAGTCTCTGTTCATGCCCAGTATAAGAAAAATGCTTGGTGTACAACAATGGTGTAATGGAAGGACAAAGCAGAGTTCAAGCATGTGCGAATAAAAGTCCTGAACCAAAGCATAACATCAGTAAATACATAAAATACATGAATTATGAACACATTCAATGATTTAAATATAAAGCCATATGAACTAAGTGAAAATAAAGTCAAACTTTAGAGGCACATCTCATCACTGCGAAAGCGGCGCTGAAACTGATGGGGTGTCTGAAATCACACCCATAGACTAATGTAATATAGGCTGCATATACAAAATATAATAATCAAACTAGATCTGCATTTCCTCAACAAGTTGCAACAGTGCTTAAAATGTGGAAAGGTAGAAAAATGTGGGTTTGTGTCAAAGTACTTTTAGCTATGTGTGGTGGTGTGTCTGAATACTTTTGGCTGTGTGCGTGCGTGCCAGAATAATTTTAGCCATGTGCGGGGGTGTGGCCGAATACATTTAGCCATGTGCGGGGGCGTTCGAATAGTTTTCGCTGCTGTGTGTGCATGTCATGTGGGTTTTGCACGTGTGATTGTGTGTGTGTGTGTGTTGGTGTGTGTTTATGTAGCATGCAGATGTACCAACAGGCCAATGGGTGCATTGTGGTGACATCATTGATTTCAGGTACATTTTGAATTTAGTAGATTGCAGTTTGAATCCGAACATACGTCAAAGCCTTTGTGTGGAAGATTTAGAACTGTTCTTTATTGAAAACGATTTAAAAAAAAATCGACTCAAACATACACAGCACAGCACACTGCCTGATTACCTACGCAATCCTGTTTGAACGGTGTTTGTACGTTAAGCCGTTTGGGCTTCATGAATCGCAGGATTGTGTGGAAGAAAAAGAACCGCCAATACAAAGAAGAAGTGTGAGATATACAGTACTATTTAGAGTACTTTACTTATAAGTCCAGTGCTTTTTTCCCCCATGACATCATTTCAGACGAAACAGCTGAGAAGGATGGCGTCGCCAAGACGAAATTCACTTGTTAGAGAGGCATAGCTTGTCAGGATGCAGCAGTTCTAATTTTATACTGGGTGGTGATTACTCTAGTGCAGTGGAACCTGCAGAAACCATAATTAAAGATAGTAAAAGTGCTTTTTTGAACTTTCAATTCATTCGATATGATTAAATTCATATCCAGATGGCAACCACCATTAGCATAGTTTCCATCTGGCACAAAACAGTTCAGAATACACAAAGACAGAGGTGTGAAATATATTATATTATTCTCGAAAATTGTCAAATTTTTGAAGTAGAAACAAAATAATTCACCATCCAGTCAGTTCATTTTTAAAATGAGTGACGTTTTAAGAAGTTCTAAAAGAACTATACAGTAAAACCTGAAGCTGTGAAAAGTAGCTTGGTGTTTAAATATTGAAAGATCCCCACCATCTGCTTACACACTCAGTTTGACATCATTTGACCTAATGGATGTCTTGGAGGATGGGGAAGGAATCTGGAGTACCCAGAGCAAATCCACAACTGGGGATAAAATGCAAACGCAGTCCGCTGGGCATCGAACCCGAGGTCTCCCAAAGCTATCCACTGTGCAGCCCTTCATTCAGTCCTAGTCCTTATTTTACATTTAGAGTCATTGTTATTCGAGGTGGTTCAGACGGGTTTCCAGAACTTTACAGGTTAACTGAAGTAACCATAAGACGAGACACATTACATGGCAAATTACAATAAGAAATTTTATTCAATAGACTTTATTAAGTATATTCATCTTTAGGGTAGGGCATCGTTTGCATTTTATCGATTCCCAGTTCTGATTCCAAAATGGTGAAAAATAGTATGAAGAGGTATACAGAATATTAGAAGTAAAAAGCAGGGTCATAAAACAATGACCTGGAAGACCAAACCTCTCCAAATGACTACTGGTTGTAAGTAATGTATGTAATGTAAGTAACCTCTGATCCTTTTGGACTATGGGTTGGTCAGTAGAGATTAATTATGACCAGTGGTAAACTAAGAGGTTAACATTAAGCTTTGTTCATGTCAAGCATTTTCCCAGTTAATGCAGATATTGGTGCAACCTTTTGAGTTTTTATCCCAGTTCTTGAGATGGGTTTCAATACCCACC
Organism: Parotocinclus cabessadecuia; assembly: GCA_036873895.1. Lineage (NCBI taxonomy): Eukaryota > Metazoa > Chordata > Actinopteri > Siluriformes > Loricariidae > Parotocinclus > Parotocinclus cabessadecuia. The sequence continues at coordinate 4,354 of JAYJMA010016473.1, forward strand.
TCTAGTAAAAAAAAAAAATGTAATCAGTCTATGGTGGTTCATGTTGAAACACTGCAGTACTTTCATAAATGGCATGTAAGATTAATGTTTCCTTTATTCCAGAACAGATAGTGCAGAGCAGTGGAAAACTTGCTGTGAACTCCTGTAGGTGCTCGAGCTGATCGAGCTGAGAGATGGTATCACTAATGTCTTTCCTCAGGTCACACTCTAAGCTACTACTTATCCTTCTAAATCCACTCTCAGAGTGCAAGCAGTGGACTTTTGCGATTAGAGTCTTATAATGATTACGTGCTGGCAGCAAAACGTTCCCCAACTTTTAAGAAAGTTTCTAAAAGGTTTCCATGTGAGATCAGTCTATAGGATGAAAAAAAAATCTAATAAAGGCATGGGGATACGTTCCAAAATTTAACTGAGAAAAACTCTTGCCATGATGGTGGGGCAGTCACTAAACGGGCGTCCAGTGGACGTAAATTACTCGCAGTGTGACGCTCATGCAGTGTCAGCAACCACTGACTGACTGATCGCATAATATGCTAAACAGCATATTTAACATTTCTAACCAAATGCACGTCTGTTTCCACAGACTCCAATTAAATTTAAAATTTTTCCTCATATGCATTGCGTCAATGGGCATCTCAAAAGCGTCCCAGCGTGAGTCTTTGTCCACGTGATCTGTCACACCCTGTCCACCTTACCTTAAATTACGCTGGTACAGAAAATGAATACATAAATGAAATGACTGAATGAATGAGTTTTTGCTTTTAACAGGCTAGGGTGACTTGAGCCCAGATTTAAAGGTCTGTTCTGTGCAAAAGTCTTAGGTCACCATTAGATTAGCTATAGCAGTTAAGTATTAGTGCGTTTTATGGTGTAAAGACCATGTATGCTTACTTCTCAGAAAATTTGTATGCAGTACAAAAAACAAAAACAAATCAGAAAAAGGATGCCATTTTGACCATTCTAAAGTATGAAGGAGCTTGATCAGGGAAGGGGAACAGGATAAAATGCAGTAAAGCGTACAAAGACGGGAATGAAGATTGGTGGAAAGGATTATAAAGAGAAAAATTCAGCTCACAGGACCCAGATTAGGGAAAGTGGGAACAAAACATGGAATAAACTACTTTGTGAAAATATTACAGTACACAATTGTATTGTTGCACATTTAATAATGTATCTTTGTAAATCTATATCACTTCCTGTATGGTGTGAAATGTGGTACTATGGTTGCTAAACATGTAAACGGGGTCATCAAATAAAATGTGATATTGTATGGCCTCCTTTCATAAATGATTCTTTTTCTTTAAGCTTACCGTAAAAGCCACAGTGATTCGACCTATGTAAGTGCTTAGCTCAAGCCTTGCTATGTCATGAAATCATTTCATATTTAGCGTTTACTACTATTTATAGCCTTTGACCTCTATCAGAGTAGCAGAGTAGTGTGAGATAGTGTGACTAAAAGCTTGCCACTAATACTGAGCTGGATTTCCTTCTTGTCGTTTCTTCCAGACACGGCTATGATTAAATGAATTAGATATGACTGATGTGGAGGCAACGTATGAAGACTTCATAGCCTCTGGAAGGACAGGCCGAAGAAACGCAGTGCATGACATCCTGGGAGAATCAGGAGGGTTGGACACCAGCGGACTCTCCGACACACTTTCTGAACTCAACGTCGACAAAGCAGGCAAGAAATCATCCACGCACTCAGACAGCAACAAAAAAGCAACGCGTTAGACCCAAAGCATTTCAGAATTGACACGAACAATCAAAGTGTCGACTCTTTCAGGGAATACCCCAATGCTAGATTTATTTCTGTTGTAATTGCAGCAGATTGATGTGCATATCACACAGGCTTGACTACAGCCTGTAACAGCAACCTCTTCAGGTCCCTGCAATGGACTGGCACGTTCACCTGTTAGTTCCGCCATGGGGACTGATCCCTCTGCAGCCTGCAGGGATATAAACCTGTGAAAGCAGGTTTAAAATCAGGTCTTTTTATTCCCTTGCCCTTTATCCAAACCAGTAGCTCTTCTTGTAATGATTGGTGACTCCAAATACCACTGTTCACACTGTTAGTGAGGTGAAGCCCCGCCTACTGAAATGTCTACGGGAGATAAGGCTGTTCGATGGAACATCAGGAGCAGCAACATTGACCCCTGCACGTTTTTGTGAGGGTCCGTGGAATGCTTGCACCTACGCTGTGTGTGGATGTGATCGAAAGGCTCCACCACCCTGACCAGGAACTTTAGGAAGTTCCTGACAGAGGTTTCTAATGCATGGCTTCAAGGTAGTGTAGGATATAAGACATTTGTTTCCATGAAATTGTACAGCGTAGCGATTATAATACCCGGATCAATGGGTCTGTGCAAATTCCACGATACGTTGTGCTCTGTCACACCCTGTAGCCTGTCCTACTTCAATATTTGAAATACGTGAAGGTACATTTTTTGCAAAGGTAGTGACATACTTGATACTCTCGGCTTGCACATTGTTAAAACAGATTACATATACGAAAATGCCGCAGAATTCCTTTAATTAGATTAAATCTAGAATAAACAGAAGCCCAGAGCAACAGAGCGAGCCTCAGGCGTGACTTCAGTGATTTGAATCAAAAGCTCTGCTTTAAATGTTGAGTTCAACTGTTCTGCTTTGCACTAGCGTCTTTATTCCATTTCAAACATGAACTCGCCCGAACCGAACGGAAGCCAGTCATCGTGAGATGCACCCAGAGAAGATCCTGTGTGTCATCAAGCTGCTCCTGTAATGTAATCTGGCACGGAAATGCAGGGCCGCCATGAATTATGGAGAGGATGACTGAGCTCCAGGCAAAGCAGGGAGGTTTGGGAGCTCGTTAGCATGAGTAACGCTTTATGTGCAATCCTGTTAACAAACTGCTGTGTGTAGAGCACAGCAGTAACTGGACCAGAGCTTGCTGCTACCCTGTGGACTATTGGCTGTCAAAGCAAGGCCGAATCTAGTACAGTAAGCAAAATGTATCTGCATCAACATGCTAATTAGGAGCGAAAGCATGGTAGAAGAAAAACAGGAGAGGGTAACAGGCTAAATAAACCCTCTGGGTGTGGAAGTGAAAAAGAGAACTGGTCCAAATTGATCATCATGTACAATTACACCACTTTGGTGCTGGGGCAAGAGAGAGCCAGCCCACGCTTTCCTCCATTACATAATCAGACAGACTTTACTAAGTCATGGCTTCAAGGTAGTGTAGGATATAAGACGTTCGTTTCCGTCAGTTTGTACAGCGCGCAAGAACGACATTATAATAACCAGATCAATGAGTCTACGCAAAGTATACGTTGTGTGACAGCGCACGTTATGCAGTATTGATGTTGTCTAAGTACCATGTTTACCGAACTAATGAACTAAGCTCTTTATGATCATGTCCAAGATACTACAAAGATTCACGTTTATTTATTCAATACTAATACTGACCACAGCATATTGATTTCCCTTTTTTTCCTCTATATAAGATGGGTGGTCAGCGCGGTCACCTCACAGCTTCAGCATCCCTGGTTCGATCCCGACCTCGGTAGTGTTTGTGTGGGTTCACTACGGATGCACTGATTTTCTGATTTTGAAGTAACCCTTATGGGACAATTCTTCCTATAGTCGTCATCTTCGTGTGCCTTCCGGAACATATTTACAACAGTGCCTAAGTTTCACTGTACGAGTCACCAAGTAGTCTGGTTTTTGAGTAGAGCTGTTGAGACGACCAGTTTTTAAGGCCGTTTTCCATATGTTTATATTCGAAAGCCCCCATCATACAAAAGAGCTTATATAGGCTACAGTGTAAAGTACAGTACACTGCTCACAAATGAGAGGATATTTTAAATGAAGAAAGGACTGAAAAGAAGCATTTGATTTCATGTCGTTAAACGAGATCATCAGAAAAAACAAATGGAAGTTGTTTCAGATTCAAACTCAATGATGGTGATTGAGCAGTAAGTGATATATTCATGGGGGTGAACAGTAGCATGTTTAACTGGGCCAGAGTGACCCCACATTGTCTGTTCAGTAGGGTGTATGGCCACCCAAGAGTGCCAGAACACCCTGACAGTGATGGGACATGGACAGGGTCAGATTGTCCAGCAGTTCTTGTGGGATCATCTTCATATTCATTTTAAAATATCCCCTCATTTTTGTGAGCAGTGTTAATATTAGGAGCTCTCCTTACATTTGGGTTATAGCAGCATCTGCGAGCTTAATTAGAATGCCATGTTGACCCTTGTACAATTTGAAGAAGCTTAATCAAGATCAATGGAAAGACGTGTTATGACGTGACGAATCCAAGTTTATAATTTACATCCATTTGTGGCCAATATGTTATATATGGTCATTATAGCATTGCTAAAACAGCACGTCTAATGGTGACCTAAAAGCGTTGCATATTACTGTATCTTTTACTGTATTGTTACTGTGTCTTTTGTGTATTTCCTTTCTGTTTGTTCCTCCAGATGATGGAAATGATGGAGAGAAAAGCTCAAGCTCCTCCGACTCCATTCCAAAACCAGAGGAGAGCAAAGAACAGGGTACATAAAAACCTGCTGACTGAATAGGAGCAGGAAAAAACGTCCTTCAGCTCCCTCTAGTGGCAATTTAAGGACTGGGCATGGCAGATCTGGTATACCCACTGAGGAAGTGGCGCCCTCTGTTGGTCTGGTCTGGAATTAGCACTAGTTTGGTGTTTCGAGGCTGGGCCTGGAGATTTAGTAATGGATGATGGATGATGGATGCCGCCTCACCTCACTACCATAGCTGATGTAGGAACCACACTCGCCTAGCCAATCAGTGTTAGCTGTTGAAATGGAGCCACGCCTATGAGAAACTCCAGCCAGAGCTGCACCTGGAGGCGTCAGATTTATTTTAAAGATGGAGCAGGGTTGACTTTCTAACTCATGGATGGTCTGGGCAAATGGAGGGAAGATTTTCGATGCACTGCCAAAGTAACCATGCTAAAATACTTCAGTGTTTTTGATATGTACAAGTCATAGTGTTGTAATACAAGTGATCGGTCGATTCATTTGATATAGACCTTTAGTTGATGTAACTAGTAAACGAACGCAAGAAGTGACTTTTCACACATGCTGCACTGTGACTGTTAGCGTGCATGACACTGTGGTATCGCCATGATATACTGAATAGGTGTAAAAGTGAGCTAAGCGTTGGTAATCTGTTGTGGTTTCTTGATAGTGTGATTTTTTTAAAAAACAAGACAAAAACACATTAAAAACTTTCTCCTGTTCAACACTGGCCAGGTCACCTTTGTGCAATTGTGTTCATGAGTTCAGCATGAGAAACATGTTTTATAACTATGTTTTTGGTAGCTGTTCAACTGCTTTGTGTCACTGACTTGGAAATAAACATTAATGGATGATGTTACTGTCATCATTAATGTTTTGTTTATTATCATTACATTTAAGACGGTTAAAGCTTTGAATTCAGTGTGGGCCACCTACTGTCCGTTCAAAGAATATTCCAAGAAATACATCAACACGTAAAATTCATCATTAAGGGGACAAAGCAGGCTATTTCACGTCACATCGCCCTCTAGTGGTCAGTAAGAGCAAATCCAATCGATTTTCCTATTTTATAGTACTGTTACACTAGGAAAAGGTTAAAAAACATTATGAATTTACAAATCTAAATTTATTACTGTATTATATATGTATTTGTAAATCTAGCGTTAGATGTTACTACTTCTTAAAAACGCATTTTATAATTGATATTAGATACGATTCCAAAATGTCCCCACTATACATACTGTATATATATATATATATATATATATATATATATACACGTCTCATAAAAATGAGGGGATATTTCAATATGAAATGGAACTCACAAGATGCTGATGGCTGGAGATTTTTGGCAGATGGACCAGTTCAGTCCAGCAGTTACATTGAGTTATTTACAAAAGTCCAGCAGCACCGCTTCATCTGATAGCAGCACAACACATAATATATCTGGGACTGTGATAGCCTAGTGGTTAAGGTACTGGATGTGGACCTGTGAACCTGATGGTCCAGGGTTCAAATCCCACCTCTGCCAAGCTGCCACAGTTGGGATATTTCAAAATGAAATAGAACTCACAAGATGCTGGTGGCTGGAATTTTTTGCCAGGTGGACCATTTTCAGTCCAGCAGTTACATTGAGTCATTTACAACCGCAGTTGGGTCCTTAAGCAAGGCCCTTAACCCACGATTGCTTGGATTGCAAGATTGTGTGAGTTGTAAGTGGCTCTGGATAAGGGCGTCCGCTAAATGCCGTAAATGTGAATGTAAATATCAGTGGTGGTGAGGTCAAAAACAGTATAAGACTCATCATACTCTGATAAGTGTGCTATAGGTGAGAGTAAGAACAGAGTGAAGTCAGAGGTGTGTATCAGCGTGGTGAGAATGCAAAGCCCTGGGGAGCGAAATTGAGCTTCACTAATACTGTACTGAACCTCTTCTCTGACACTGATGGATCCAGCAGTGACAGGACAGTGTCAGGTCATCCTTCTTAATCTTTCCATCTTCTCTCTCTCATATGCACATGCTCACGCTCATGCACGCGTCATCGTTTCTAATTTCGCCTACCTTCACTCACTTGCTCGCCAAAGCCCCGCTTTATGACGGCTACACTTAACGGTACAGTTCCTGCTGCTGACCAAGTCCTCAGTGGATTCAACACAGCACCAAACAATTCAAAAATACTTTAGACTCAACACATCCTGCATAAGATTGTCTAGGCCGTCATACATACACAAAACACCCTGGGCCCAATCTGTCTGTACTTCATCCTTCTTACCTTACCTTTCCTTGCTTTTCATTTGATTTTTGTTTTGGACTTTTCAGTTTCTTTTCTCTTCCTTCTTTTTTTCAAAATTAGTTAATTCATTTTTATGATGCATTATAGTGGTTTCTAAAAAAGCTGTAGAAAGAAAACTGTTATGACATAACTGTTTCTCATTTCACTGACATTTCTGAACAATTATAAAGTAAAAACATGGCTTTACAGTTTGGAAAAACGCACCGTTCACACGGGCCACTTTATTAGATACACCTGTTCAACTGCTAACCAATGCAAATATCAAATCAGCCAATCAAATGGCAGCAACTTGATGCAGAGGTGATTTAAGTGACTCAGAACATGGATTTTTCCTTCTCCTTTATTTTCCTCATTCATCTTGCTAATAAAGCTTGTTAACCAGCACACCAGTGTCCAAAACACAACATGCTTCATATCTATGTGTATGTTTTTTTTTTTTTTTTACCAAATCACCGCTATTCCCTATCAACCCTGTCCTATTCCATCCCATCTTCGCCTGCCTTGCTTTTGGTTCCTTTTCTACCTTCTGCTCTCTTTCCTCTTTCATTTTCCTCTCTCCAATTCAAGTGAAGTAAAAAAAACCCACTTTATTCCTTTCCACTTCATCTGCAGCCGTCCCCGTGTCATTGTCAGTCAGACAGGAAGTGGGATTAGCCACTCTGGTGTTGCTTGTTAACAGCTGGCTAAATAATGATCCTGCGACTGTGGGACTGGAGTGCAGCTCGAGGTGTGAGGGCTCTCATCATGAACCCCGAGCACTTCAGCAAGCAGAAATGAGAAATGGCTGAGAGTGTAGTGGCCACATGGTGGTTTCTCAGAAGATGATAGACGGTAATTAGACAGTGACATTAGGTGACGATGATGTGCGTGTAACGAGGACAAGCCGGAAGTGCAGTCAGTGACAGCTAATGAGGGGACGAGGATGCCAAGGGGCTCAGATGGAGACATAGAAAGGGGGCACAAATGAGGTTGGACAGAATTGTGGAGAACAGTGTAAACTAAGACAGGGGGAAGAAATGTGGATCAAGAGATCATACTGTGTAGGCTGTAAAACCAAATATATATATTCATTATATTTAAATATACATTCTTGTTTTTACATATTTGTATTTAAATACAACTAATATTTATAGGTAATATTTATATGCAATATATCAATTATGGTGTACACTAAAATGAGTCACAATTTTGTT
>JAYJMA010016484.1:0-26190 GCA_036873895.1 Parotocinclus cabessadecuia
CACAGTTGGGTCCTTGAGCAAGACCCTTAACCCACAATTGCTTAAAATGTAAGACTGTATTAATTGTAAGTCGCTCTAAGAGCGTCTGCTAAATGTAAATTATTTAAGCTCCTATAGTTGATCAGAAGATTGACCAGATAAACTTTAAATATGAACTGCACAGTGTCCCTGTATCAGTTGTAATGCCATGGAGATCTTTCCTTTCCTTTTAAATGTAATCCAATAACAGTTCAGTACTGTGGGTCAATATTAGTCTGGTGCTCAAGTAGTAGTTAAAAAATAATGCAAATCTATCCGATTCAGCTCTTTTCTGTAAATATAGGACCCGACAGCCACCTTAGATAATATCTAGATTTTAGCAGTGCCTTTGGGTCAAAATGGCTTAAGAGACGAGACTGACTCATTGTGGTTTATACAAATGAATATAATTTCACCACATGGTTGAACATAATTAACCTGTCTTAGAAAGCAAGCTTAATTTTTTTAGTTTGGTTTAGTTTAATTCAGACCCAAAGTGGTATTGCATGCTATGAAATGTATATTCATATATTTGCTAGGGTTGATTTGGCAGGTACTCACATCTCCTCCGGCATTCTCAAATAAACACAAAACCATAAACAATCTGTTAAATCAGATAAACTGTGCAGCAGCCTTAAAGGCATGACTGGTGAGAAAAACAATGTTTTTTAGATTTTTAAATTGAGAAACTGTCCCAATCATAGAGGCGTATTCAAAATTCCATGACTGTTTGCACATGGGAATGGCCTGAAATTGGCCAGGTCTCGAAGAAAAAAAAATATAGCCACTAGCGACAATAAGAGGTCGCTCACACTTGCTGTGATATCAAAATATCACGCGTGTTCAGAGTTAAAAGGTTCTTTTTAACTCATTTAAGGCAAGGTTGGACAATGGAGAGAGGCAGAGGTATGCAAGGTGTACCTAATAATGTGACCAGTGAGTGCATATCTTTAGAAAAGGACACGAGTACATGCAATATCCCTCTAAGAAAACTGAATTAGCAGTTTGCAACGTTGCTTATGCTCATGTGTTGCTTGCATTATAAGTGAGGCAGGAAGGGAGTGTGCCTACTTATAAAAAACTTCAGACTTCAGTAAACATGTGATGTCATTATGAGATCACGGGCAGCTTTCAGAGACCAACTGGCGCTAAATGATATATGTGCTGTTAACAGAGATGCTGTCAGATGGGGGACGAACCATGCCATGTAAATTAAAGTTTAAAAAAAAACTAGGCAATAGCTACAGAAAGACTTGAAATAGCAATCAGTGACTGGTAATGGATTATTCTGAATGTAAATGTACTATATAAAGACAATAAACTGTAAAAACTTCTATTCATCTGAGAGAGTGACATCTTTCTAACATCTGTAGAGGCATGCTGATGTTTTAACAGGTTTTGAAATGCACACCCTTACCTATCGCTATACAGCGTTCATCACCCAGAGCCTGCTCCTATTTGATGGACATCTGAAAATCTAGTGCTGTAAAAAAACCAGAGCGCTCCAGGTGGTTTTCAGAAACATTTCTGATAAAGTATTCTGGGTCTTTGCTTTGGCTTGTGCAAAGGTCAGTGCATAATTTGTGTTCGGTGTTTGTTTGCTTGTCTCCCACGTTATTAAGTATAGAGTCGTGTTAAGCATGCAGTGCAAATCCCAGCCCTTCAGTTCTGTCTGGCTCAGAGTCGAAGAATCTTTGAGATGTGCACTGACACAAAGGACACCACTGACTTCTAAAATATGAATGTTCCAGGAGGCAGTCTATATTCGCAGCAGCGCTACACATGATTGCTCACAAAGAAAAGGATAGAGGAAGCAAACGAATTTTGGGAGTTATTAAACTCTACACATGAGAAGGGAAAATCTGACTGCTTCACCGTTGGTAAAAGTCAAGGATTCGGATAAGCTTGGATTAACTATTTTAGTATTTCAAAGGGAGATGTTTCTACTTTGGGTGCCACTGGGGCCGGGACTCACCAGATGTTGCTGTGGAACAGAGCACAACATGACTTCTAATTTTAATGAAATGAGCAAGTCAGTTTTTCTTCATAACACACTTGCACAGGAATGGGTTTTGAAAAACGCCGCTGGAGCATTAGCAGAAGATATATGGCCAAAAACTTTGAGTCAAACGGCACACAACACCCTATTATTTCAGAAACAAAAGGGAAAATGACATATCTGAATCCCCCAGCATGTAATGGGTGAGGAGGCCTATCTTTTAAGGTTATGTCCAGAACATGGCCACCATCTTAAAAGCTGCCAAATTGGATCAAGGGCAAGTTTTTTTTTTTCCCAATGGGAAGGTGGTGATGCAGCATATCAAAGAAGAGCAGAAATTGATGGTCACAGATTTGCAAAACCTCTTGTGGTTCAAATGTTATCAACACAAAAAGACTTGTTTTCGTCACAGGAAACTGAAGGCGTCGTATCATAGTCGCAGACTTCAACAACCAACACCCAGAAAGAGCAGCAATTTCATACAGTACTGTTACATCCCTCAAAGCCAAATTCAGAGAAACCGGGACTGTGGATGACAAGCCATGCAGTGATCGTCTGAAAAGCGCTACCGACAAAGAAACCACAACGATAGCTTTGGCAGCCTTTGCGAAATGTCCACAATGCACTTCTGTATTTTGTCCCAAATTCTGCAGTAGCAGGGAGAGTCTAAAACACTGAACGAGAACGAAGCTAAACGTAGTATAAATAAGGTGCCAAATGGTCAGGAACTGTACACAAAGTACTGTATATCTTTACATTTTTTTATTTCAATATGAGAAGTATCATTTTCCCATTAGTTTTAAGACAGCTGTGAAAACCCTAAGACCCTAGCCCACTATGCTGCAGCAAAGAATTCCAACCATAACATGTAGGCATGTATATCTGAACAAGTAGACAGAGTACACCCTCAGTACCTGGCAACCCTGCTCTGAGACTTCATGTGGTTTACCACTTGATGCCTGCAATTCCTAAATGCATCCAGTTTTCAATAATACCACTCACAAATGATTGAGGAAGAAATTCCTCAACTGACCTGTTGCAATGTAGCATCCTATTACTGTACCAGTCAAAATGAGTGAGCGCTTTACAACGACCAATACTTTCACAAAGGTTTGTATAGGCAGACTGCATGATGCTTTAATTCAGATGGTTGATTTTATACACTTTAGGCAACGTGATTAAAAGAAACACCTGAATTCTGAGCTTAATAGGTGTGCCCCAATACTTTTGTCCATATAGTGTATGTGCAGTTCCACCTTGGACTAAGCTTGTTGTATCGTATATATGGAAGAGTCTTTTAGCTTTTGCTAAAAACCTGTATTCTAGCTTAATTACTCACATCTACTAGATTATGAGTTTGTTTAAACAACATTATGCGGAGTCTTTGGGTCTTAACATTTTATGACCTTCCACCTTTTGTCATGTAATGAACCCATACATTTAGTCGCACTGTAACCTTTCACTTATGTTTTAATCTCATTTTTCAAGCCCAACGCTCTGCTTCGAGGGCACAGTAATGGCAGGGCCAATGTTAATATTTCATAACTGTGTACAACCATAAAACACGAACTGACAATTTAATTAGATGCCAATGCGTTTGATGAATAGTATTTGCAGCTATGCATCTAATCTCACATTTAACAATGGAATCAATAGTTGCATTAATCTTCCAGAGGCTAGCTATCAGCACACAGACTCGGGTACAGCAGATGAAAACGTATATATAATAAGAGTGCTGACAGGAAGCCAGCAGGAGGGAACGGGTGAGGTAGAGACGCAGCTGAAGCTCGTTCTCAGTCCGTAGCGGGACACAATTCATTTTGTGTGCCGGTTAAGTTTGTTTGCTGGTGTAATTTGACATTGCACAAGCGTAGTAAATTCTGCTAACTTGTTTGTTCAGCGAGCTATTTAAGAAAGCTCTCTCTGGCAAATTAAATTTGTTGGGGAACGCAGTGGCGCACACACAAAAACACACACACACACAAAATAACAAACAAAAAAAAGCACAAAACATTGTGTGATTAGTACAAATACGCTGTTGTGCCAAAACATACAAGCTTAGTAGAGAATAATTTGTCCTAAAATAAGTCCAAACAAGTATATACTCGGCACAGGCAGTGTTTACATCCTGATATGTACAGGCAAATGTTTACCAACTCAGCAATATTACTCCAATACCAGATAAGTTTGGGAAAGTGCTAAAATGAGCTAAACGCTAATAATAATGAAGTATAGCTTGCTTTGGAGCTCATAAGTTGATGTGACTCACCCTGACAATGTAGGAGGCACCTGTACTGCAAATCTTCGGTTGGCCCTGAGAGGGCTTGTGGGTCAAGCTAGCTTTATGGTTAATGTCTTCTCCACCCTCCACCCTGGTCCTTTGGTTTATGCCAGTATGGACACTCACTGTACCTCCAGATCGTGTGAGACTGGTTGTGCCTTCTGTATCCCTCTGTCTGTTCATGGCTTGAAGCGAACAGGGTCCCACACATACTCGGTCACAGGAGTTGAATACAGCAGCGAGACTGGCCACAGGGCCACTAGCAATTTCAGTAACACCTAAGATGACTGGGTTGGGTTCAGATGTAGAGTTTTTGCCAGAGTCCTTGCTGGAGCTTGAACCTGAGCTACTGCTGGATGGACTGCGGCTCAGAAGTGAATTGGAGAACTTCCACTGAGGCATTTTGGGAATAAGCATGCAGAAAGTTGTGGTGTTGTCAGGCTCACCATCCAGACAAGATGAGTCATCCGGCGCCTGGACTAAGGGAGAAGGACTGGCGATAGACTCCTCAGGAGGCTTGGGTGAGCCTGGAACAGAAGAAGGAGCCACTGCATTTCCACTCATGGCTAAGCTCTGCATCAGGTCATCAGAGGAGGTCACAGAGTCATTGCGAAAGCGGCCATACTTGGGCTTAAGTAGCATGCCCGGAAGAGCAACTCAGAGCAGGGAGGCAGTGGTGGTGGAGTTGCGTCTAAAGGACAAGGAGAAAGGGGAAGAACGTAATGGAAAAGAAGAAAATATTGAAAATCCTAGTATCCTTGAAAATAAAGTTGGTGCAATGCTGTGTTCTTGCCTACGTATTCATGCTCTCTCCTGTTTCTTTCTTCTCTGTCTCGTCTTCCTGCCAGCCCTCTCCCATAGAGCAGCTCAGTTACTCCCTAGCTTCTCTCTCTCTCTTTCTCTCTCTCAATCTCTGTGATGTCATGATGTTATCGTCCGTCTGTAAGCCCTGCCCAGCTGCACTCAGTCACCATTAGCTAAGTCATCTGCCTGAGCTGCTACTCCTCAGCATCCCTATCACACACAGACTTGCACACATTATTTTGCAACAAAAAGAAAAATCAAGCTTCCTATGGAACGTTGACCTTCATAGTAGGTTTCAGTGTGTAAAGCATGAGGTTAGGAACAGATTGCACGAAACCGAAAGTTAATATTAAGACATGGTAAAAATCTAAATTGAAGTGCTTCATCAATGTATTTGTGTAACACTAAGCAGCAGTGAATTTGTAGCCAGGAATTACTGTACAACAATATTCCAAAAGTTTTGCTTACTGAAAAAAATTCATTAAGAAAATTCAAAGATTTTTTTTGTGCGATCACACAACCCCAATTCCAATAAAGTTGAGACACAATAAAGGTTGTGTAAAACCGAAATAAAAACAGAATATGATGATTGAATCCTTTTCAACCTATAATCAATTGAATACACTACAAAGACAATATATTTAACGTTCAAACTGATAAACTTTATTTTACTTTTTGCAAATATTTATTCATTATGAATTTGATGCTTGGAACACTCCAAAAAAATGGAGCGGCAGACTGTGTCTGAAGTATTTCTGAGCAATTATGGTAACTTTTAATGCAGTGCCACCTGATGTATCGAAGGTCACAGGCATTCAATGTTGGTTTTGGGACTTGCCGCTTACTTTCAGAAATTTCTCCTGATTCTCTAAATCTTTTGATAATATTATGGACTGTAAATGATGAAATCCCTAAATTTCTTGCAATTGAACAATGAGAAATTATGTGCTTAAACGATTAAACTATTTGCTTGCACAGTTGTTCACAAATTGGTGAACCTAACCCCCACTCTTGGTTGTGAACCTTTTGGGGATGCTCCCTTTATACCCAATCATGACACCTTTGGAATGTGGAATGTTCTAAACCTGTTATTTGAACATTCTTCAACTTTCCCAATCTTTTGTTGCCCATGTCCCAACTGTTGGAAAATATTGCAGGCATCAAAACCCAAATGAGTGAATATTTGCAAAAACAAACAATAAAGTTTATCAATTTGATTGTTAAGTATATTGTCTTTGTAGTGTATTCAATTGAATATGGGTGGAAAAGAACTTGCAAATCCTCATATTATGTTTTTATGTATGTTTTACACAACAGCCCGAGTTTGGAATTGGGGTTGTATGTGGGGTTTGATTTTTGTTGATTTTGGCCCACTCTTCTACTGTATACAGATCTTCTGCAGACCTATCAGGCTTCGAGGCCGTCGCTGGGAAACATTGAGTTTCAGCTCTCTTCAAAGATTTTCCAATGGGTTTGTAACGAGACGCCGGGGTAACGCGGCGTTCGTGAGGATGAAAACACTGAGTGCGGACGTAAACACAAGCGGGGTTTAATGAATACGCGGTTGCAAAAACGGGAACGCAAAAACGAGAACGCAAAAACGAGGAAGGTACTGAAAAGCGTGAAGAGAGCTTGAGACGGGATGAAAGAACAACCAGGATTTTAGGCGGGAGCCGGTAAACGCAACGGAACGCGTAAGAAGTGAATCATAATAACCGGCCAGGAAGAAGAGCAGGGGAGCACTATACAGTATATAGAAGAAGAGAATGGGTGGCAGGAGCGCCACCCGCAGGCTAGGAGGAGAAGATGAAAGAAGAGCGGAGAAGAAGCTAGAAGGGGAGGTACCCTGGGGGACGGCTGTCCAACGAGATCGCGCATTAGATTTTTTGATAGTATACAATGCCTGTGACATACGCATGATGGGGAAGCAGAGCATGATCCCCTCTCTTTGGAAACTGGGCTACAGGGCAACATTCCAACATGAAACGACCCCAAACACACCTCCAAGATAACCACTGCCTTGCTAAAGAAACAGATGGGAAGGGCCAATGAGGGATGTGGCATTCCATTTCAATGTGGGGTTTTGGGTTTATGCCCTATGGCAGAAAGAATGTTTGTTCTTTGCACTGAGAATCCGATATTCATTGGTGAAAAACATTTATTTAGTTCATGCCATTTTTCTTCATGGTACTTCTTCATCATACTGTTGGACCATTTGCAATGTTTCTTTTTATTTCTTGTTGTCTTATATATAATAACTCTATGGAAAATAAAAACATATGATCAATAATTCGACAAAGGTATGTGAAAATGTGCAAAATTATTACAAAAACTGATAAAAAAAAAAAGATCAGAAGAAAATTATAATTAATTCACATTCAGTCACCAATCAAGAATTCTGATGTAAATCTTCATAATGCCCGTTGATCTCAGTAGGCTTATCCCGAATAATTATAACCTCATCATCTAAATAGCAAAGGACAAGTCAGCAGCAATTATAAAAAATACTTAACAAAATTATATAAGAAAGATGTTAACTTTTTAAAAAGATATTAACACATTATTTGTTAATATGAGTGCCACAGTAGAAACAGAGACCCTCTGTTTCCCTCATCATTGTTGTCTCTCCTGTACCCTCAACGTCAGAACTGCATGTGTTAGCCTCAGATCATGTGAGTCCCGACAGGCAGACATCGGTGCTGTCCTTGCTGTTGAGCCACCACTTCCTCTTCCTAGACCCGTATGATCAAAGAATTTCTTTAACTTTAGGCACTGAACTTGTCACATTTATTTAACACTTCACCATTATGGTTCCAAAAAGAAGTAGCCCACTTCAGAGCCTATTCCATGAGCAGGCTGATAAGCGTGATCTTCTGACAATCAGAGAGGTCCTCCTGATCAATAAAGTAGAGGGTGCCCTGGAGAATTAAGAATTATTTCATGTTTTCATCCTATTGTTCCAGGCATCAGACAAACAAATGAGGCAGCTAAAGACACGCAGGTGATGTAGGTTATGTTTGAGACGTCAGTTGTCATGCCTGCTCAAATAACTGATTGAGCACTTGATGTTCACTCACCAGTCAGCCTTTGTGAGCAAGTGTTCTGCGAACGAGGGTGTACCTGCTGTCTCCATGGTTCTGTCAAAGTAATTTGTTACCTTCAGCACGCTAACACACACAAGGCAGGTGTAAGAAGCAATCACAGGCATTTATAATAAACAGGCAAATCCATAAATGAGAGACAGGCAGGGTTTAGATGATCAGGAAACAGTCCAGAGGGGGAAAGGCAGAATCAGAGTCTAGGTAAACAAAGAAATGCAATCAGTAACCAGTAAACACTCAGTACAGCTCATGATGAAATCCGGAATCTGGCAGGAGTTGCCGTTAGTATACGCTTGGGTACCTCAGTGTTTGGTCTCGTGAGTGCATTTTATGCCAGTGTGCTGGATGTGACAGAATGGAGAACATACGTTTTTGATACACTGACGATTTTGCAAGTTTTTCCACCTACAAAGAATAGAGATGTCTGTCATTTTTATCATAGGTACACACCAACTTTTAGAGAGGGAATCTTAAAAAAAAAAAAAAAACATTACATTGTATGATTTTTAAATAAATAATTAGCATTTTATTGCATAAAATAAGATGCCAACCAGCATTCTGTCTCTCACATGATGTTTTAAGAAGCCCTCTTATTATGCACCCATTACCTATATTGATTGTTTCTGTTTGAATTTGTTACCAGTATAAAATACACCTGTCCACACAATCAATCACACTCCAACTTTCCACCATTACAAAGACCAAAGAGCTGTCTAAGGACACCAGGGACAGAATTGTAGACCTTCACAAGGCGTGGATGTGCTACAGGAGAACAGGCAACAGATGTTGGCGCAATTACTAAAAAGAAAAATGGAAGAAACAAGATGACTGTCAATTTTCCTCGGTCTGGGGCTCCATGCAATATCTCACCTCATGGGGTATGGATGATTATGAGAAAGGTCAGGACGCAGCCCAGAACTACATGGGAGAACCTGGTCAATGACATGAAAAGAACTGGGACCACAGTTTCAAAGATGACCATTAGTAACACACTACACTGTCATGGATTATGATACTGCTGGGCACGCGAGGTCCCCCTGCTCATGCCACCAAATTTGAAGTGAGCATCTGAATAATCCAGAGGAGGCATGGGAGAAGGTCATGTGGTCAAATTAGACCTAAATAGAGCATGCCGTGGTATTCTTGGCTGCTGGCCAGTATGCGATTGAGCGGTCAAGCCACCTCACCTGGTCGGGGTTGAAGCGCTTTGTGGCTTTCAGGTACTCCAGATCCTTATGATCCGTGAACAGTGATACCTTGTGCTGACCTCCTTCGAGTTAATGCCTCCATCCTTCCAGAGCGAACTTAATGGCAAGGAGCGCTCTGTTCACCTTGATGTCATTCATTGCCACGCACTTGAGGGAAATGGTGTACCCAAGGTAGGAGACTGACTGGGTATGGAACTGGATCCTGCCTTGACTCAGAGGTGGTGGTTGAGTAGCCACTGGAGCACCTATTGGACATGGGTGACATGGGAGGAGAGGTCCGGGAGTAAACCAGGATGTCATTCAGGCATACAACGAGGAAACACCCCAACATTTTTCAGAGCACGGCATTAATTAAGGCCTGAAAGACCGTACGTGCATTGGCGAGGTCGAATGGCATGAAAAGGTATTCAGAATGGCCCACGCTGGTGCTAAACGCTGTCTTAAACCCATCTCCCTCCCTCATTTGCACCAGATGGCAGGCCTTGTGAAAAGGTCCAGCTTAGTGTACCAACGTGCGGCATGTAATTGGTTCCAGGCTGTCAGGATGAGGAGGAGAGGAAACGAATACCTCATAGAGCTCCGCCTTGGGTATGAAAAAAAAGCTTGTAGAAAATGGGGATGTAGACGGCTAGATTAGGCCCAGGTGGAGGTATTCCTTAATATAGTTGTCCATGGCCACCTCCATGCTGGTAATAAGGGATAAAGGCGCGTCTTGGGCATCCTCCTAAAACTCTATGCCATAGTCATTGGGGCGGTGAGGAAGCAGAGGGGTAGGTGATACTACTCTTAAGACCGGCGCAAGGTCTTTGTACTCGTCGGGGACATTGGAGGGCACGATGAAGGTGAAATCGGGCTTTTGTAATGTGTGTAGTTGGAGGGAGAGTAGCAGTTCCTGAGGCAAAAGGGAGACCACTGAGGAAGCTCCCTAGCTGGTGCAATATCGCAGTCGGGAAGATGGTGATCATCTAAACCACTGTACATACACAGGCCATGTGTAACGTGGCACCTGCGTTCTTCAAGCGAAAGGTGGGTTCTGCTGAGTTCCATAGGTCCTGAAGGAGACCTCGAGGTGACCAGGAAGGTCAGACATGCATACCCGGGAGCTTAGCAGTTGGTCCAGTTGGTAATATCGCTGTCACGACCAGTGTGCTCTTTCTGGAGATTCTCCATCAAACTCTGATGGAAGGTGGGGCAAAGAGCTTTCTCATTCCAGCCACTCTGGGCCACCAGGGTGCGGAACTGGACAGTGTAGCCTGTGGTTGAATGTCCCTTGTTGAGTCCCTTGTTGCAGAGCCAGTAGCTGCACAGAAGTGGATAGACCGTCAAAGGGGTGTTGAAAGACAGCCCGGAAAATGCTCAGTAACTGTTGGTAATCCCGCGCCTCTGCACCTTGTTGGAGTTTTTTCATACTGTCACGTTATACTGTCAGGCCAAGCCAGTGTGTTATGTTATGGATACAGGGGTAGCAGTAAAATGTTGAATAGGGAGTTGAGAAGTAAGCGTTTGGGGTGTAATAGAGGAAACAAGCCAAGACACAGATGCACAGCGTATAGACAATTCTATTCCTATATTCAGTGAAACAAGCAAACAACCAAACCAACAAGCCATTTCTCCGGGGGTAAGCCAGGCCAAAACAATAAACAAAACCCCAGTCTAGCTCCACCCTCTTTGAACGTTCTAGATAACTGTAGGAAAAGTAAAGAAAACCAAGTACATAAAACCCTAACACTAACTAACCTAACTAGCTTCAAAACAGGAGAACAGACAACAAAAGAAATGTCACTTACCCCCTTCCGGCAAAGGTTGACATAAACTATATAACACACCCATGCACAAATACCATAGTATTCTGCTAAATCTAACAGCACACACACTAAAACTAGGTCACACTGGGTCAGATCTGAGACACAGCACACAGGGAACCAATGTTCATGGCCTAAGTAGTCCTCCAGGAGGAAACACTTTACAGCCCAGAACTCCATCTAACAGTGCCACCTGGTGGCAAGGGGACGAACTCCACAGTACACAGCTCCACCTAGTGGCAAGAGGACACAGGGCACACAGAGGAGAGAAAGAGAAAGGACAGATCGTAACCCAAACAGGCAATCAGCCGTAACACAGTGGAATGTGAAGACGTCACAGTACAGTATTTATTCAGCTTTATAACTCATTCATTAATCATCTTCTCCTGTCGGCTTTAATATAATTTAAAACAGAATGACAACACAATATTTAATGTTTTGTCTGGTTGATTTAATTTTATTTCATAATAAATATCCATTCTGGCATTTCAGACCTGCAACACATTAAAAATGGGATGGGGCAAAGAGGCACAAATGTGAGACACTGCTTGTTTGATTAATATTAAAAATTAAAATATATGATATGTTTTTGTTTATGTTAATATGTTTGGCATATTAAATACTATTTTTACCTTGTGTAGCGTATCCTACACTTTACTTAAACACTTGATGCGTTAGGTTGAGTGGTGTGAGCAGTTTAAAATTTAAATGAAACCTACACTGCATATAGATCTAATTAGGCATTTGCATACATAAATACTAAGAACCATTCAGTCAATGTGCAATTGTGGTTGTGCAAAATGTTGTCAATAACATCTATAAGATCTGGCATGAGAATCAAATTAAAAGGTTACACAAAACTGTTCTCATGTTGCTGTATCACAATATGTGATGCAGTAACCACCAAAATAGATCTATATCAATCTAAACCTGTATCAGTGCAAAAAACATCATATAAACTATTAGATTTTCATGACCGATATCCTGACTCGTGAACTTGCAATACCTGGCTGATTAACTAATTTCTCAAGTTTTAATCAATTGAAATGATCCATTTGAGATTTTGTAAAGGAGGTTATGCACTTATAACCTCGTAGTTGAATTTACATTTATGGCATTTGTCAGACCTTATCCAGAGTGACTTACAACTGATACAGTTTTACAAATTAAGCAATAGTGGGTTAAAGGCCTTGCTTAAGGACCCAACTGTGGCAGCTTGGCAAGGTGGGATTTGAACCCTATGCCATCAGGTCCAGTACCCTAACAGCTAGGCTACCGCAGTCCCTGCGGTAACAACACTAGTAAATCTGTGAATAAACTTAATTTAGTTCAGGACGCAGCAGCTCCAGTGCTAACTAGAACTACAAAATGTATGGGAACAATGGCTTGGCTTAGGGAGTTGTTGTAGATGTCAGTAAACAGGTGCACCAGTTGGTCGGCACACTTTCTAAGAAAAATTGTTATTGAGTTGATATTGATATAAATGCACACTCCACTTCCTTGTAATTTTCATCTAAGAGCATGGCTTTTGTCCGCACGGAACACTACTAGCTTGTCGATGCTAATTGTGCTATTGCGCAGTGATATTTGAGTTTAGCCATGTTTCTGTGAATTCGAAAGCACAGCAATCTCTCACCTTGAGTTCAGTGCTTAATTCCAGTCTTAAGTGATCCACAGTAGGACTTTGGTAGCCTAGCATTTAAGGTACTGGACCAAAAAGTCAAGGGTTTAAATCCCACCTCTGCCAAGCTGCCACACTTGGGTCCTTGAGCAAAACCCTTTACCCACCATTGTAGACTTGGATTGTAAGACTGTATAAGTTGTAAGTCGCTCTGGATAAGGGTGTCTGCGAAATGCTGGAAATGTAAATGTCAATTTTGTTTTCCAGTGAGCAAAACATTCGACAGTAAAATGGATGGAAGCGCAGTTCTGTGAGGGTTTGCTTTTAGCCTCGTGCTGATGCCGGCTCGTGAACCGCATTTGCAAGATCCCTCACACCACTTGCATCACCTCTACCGGCAGTCAGTAGAGGTAGTCGAGACCACTGTTGTGCAGTCCGCTAGGTCTTGGAGAGACGAAATGTTCACTGACAATGGTTTTCTGACGTGTTCCTGAGCCCATGGTGGTAATATCCATTACAGAATTATGTCAGTTTTTAATGCAGTGCCACCTGAGGGAGCAAAGGTCACCGGCATTCAATGGTGGTTTTCAGACTTGCCACTTACTTGCAGAGATTTATTCATTCAATGGTGGTTTTCAGACTTGCCACTTACTTGCAGAGATTTATTCAGATTCCCTGAATGTTTTGAAGATATTATGGACTGTACATGATAAAATACCGAAATTCCTTGCAATTGCAGCATGAGAAACTTTGTTCTTAAACTGTTGGACTTTTTGCTCATGCAAAGTGATGTAACTCGCCTCATCATTGCTTGTGAACGAATGAGCTTTTTGGGGATGCTCCCTATATACCCAATCGTGACACTCACCTGTGGAATGTTCTAAACAGATCTTTTTGAGCATTTCTCAACTTTCCCAATCTTTTGGAAAGTGCTGCAAGCATCAAATTCAAAATGAGTAAATATTTGCAAAAAACAATAAAGCTGATTTGTTTGAACATTAAATATCATGTCTTTAGTGTGTTCAACTGAATATTTGTTGAAAAGGATTAGCAAATCGTCGTATTCTGTTTTCATTCATGTTTTACACATTGTCTCAACTTCATTGGAATTGGGGCTGTATGATGTTTCCACCCCCATGATTCATAGTTGGGATGGTGTTCTTGGGGTTGTACTCATCCTTCTTCTTCCTTCAAACATGGCGAGTGGATTCATACCAAAAAGCTCTATTTTGACATTGTCCAGGTCTTGCCGTGTAGTTCTGAGCTGATTCCTGACCTTTCTCAGAATCATCCAAGGTGAGATCTCACATGGTGCTTCAGACCACAGAACATTGACAGACATCTTGTGTTTCTTCAGTTTTCTAATAATTGCTTAACAGTTGTTTCCTTTAACAAAGATTCTTGCCTATTGTCATGTAGCCCATCTCAGCCTTGTGCTGATCTACAAATTTGTCCCTGGTGTCCTAAGACAGCTCTTTGGTTTTGGACATGGTGGAGAGGATGGAGTGTGATTTTATACAGGTAACAAGTTCAAACAGGTTTTACATCCATCCATCACTTAGTCAGTAAGAGTCGATGTGCCTCCAAGGACCTCACACTGAGGACTGATTTTATAATCTATTTAATTTTAAATATGTATTACTTACTTAATTTTAACATTACTTTAATATACTTTTAAGTATTTACTTAATTAACATCTAGGCCACCCATGCAGGATGGGTCCCATTTTGAGCCTTGGTCCTCCCAAAGTTTCGTCCTTCTGCTTTCAGGGAGTTTTTCCTTTTCACTGTCAACCTAGGCTTGCTCAATTTGGGATTGGCCTCTTACGATAATATAAGATTGTAAAGCTTTTTTATTTTAGCAAATGGATGCAATGAAACAAAGAGTGATAAATTTAAAGTGGTCTGAATACTTTCTGTACCCACTGTATAATATTGTAAAGCTGTTTTGAGACAATGCACCATTGTAAAAATGCACTATGTAAATAAATATGACTTAACTATAGAAATAAATCTGACTAGACTACATAATAGCTAATTAAACAGACATCTAACATTAGTTATGCATTGGGTAGGTTGCTGAATAGCGATTTCAAGATACATTTGACTATTAACTGTATATGTACATGGTTAAATTCGAATGAAAACAGAAACAGATACAAAATGCATGAAAAAAACCAAATGAAAGATGATTTGTTAAGTTACCGCCTTTTTAGCAAATCTTTAAAAACGGATTTTGTCAAAATATTGGAAAGTTTAATACAGAGCGGCCTGGACGAGCTGCGTGGCATGATGAATCACAACTTGTGATGTTGTATTACGATAATCCAAAGAATCATCTTCTAAGACGTTTATAAATTATTTAAATGTCTAAAAACCATGTTCCTCAAAGAAAGACTAGACAAACTGTTGGCAACTGATGCAATCAAGCTAGGAGAGCAGTCTGTGGTATATGATGTTGTAAGGGGTGAGCATTTAATACACTGTTCTGTGTGAATTGACAATTAATTCTGATGTCTTGAATTATTTTTTCTATACCGCTTTACAAGGCAAGCCAATACATCTGTAAGTAACTACACTAGTCACTGAAGCCACAGTTCGCAGAGTAGAGAACTGATACAATGCAGTAACCTGAATAGCATTACAAGGCTCTGAAACCAGCAATAACCATTTTAGTAAGAATAACACCCCTTACAAGTATACTGCTCACAAACATTGGAGAATATTTAATTATGGGATATTTCATTTGGAAGTATCCCCTAATTTTTGTGAGCAGTATATATGATTTGTTGATGTAATTTGTTAACAGCCTAAAGTTTGGTTTACATATTTATGTAGTCTAATGGTGTGAGTAAATTTAAGTAGATTAGGTTGTCACTGGGTAGGAAAGTTGGACATAATCCCAAAATATACTATGCCAAAATCACAAATGAGGCACAATCATGTCTAAAGATTAAGTTCATACTACTTCAAGAAAACTGATACAACATATTCATAAATCCTTGCTGAGGGTACAGGAAATTCTGAAATAGCATAGCCTGTGTTGCGTATATGTTGGGTTAAACTACAACCCCAAATCACAAAAAGTTAGTATTGTATGGAAAATGCAAATGCTCCTGACTTGTCCTTGAACTTTTATATCATTTAAAACAGAATGACAACACAATATTTAATGTTTTGTCTGGTCGATTTAATTTTATTTCATAATAAATATCCATTCTGACATTTCAGACCTGCAACACATTAAAAATGGGATGGGGAAATTTATGACTAGTAATAAGGTAAAAAAAATACATTTATGATGTAATTTTCTGAAATGGACCCCACACACACTATTATCAGCTACAGGACCAAAGCCAGTGTCTTTTCTGAAATGCAGGAATGGGTGTTTATTAACAAATTAAATTAAGCTGACCAGACAAACCATAAACTATATTGGGTTCCTACTGTTTGCAAATAAATAAAAAGTAAATGTAAGTAACACTGCATGTTTATTTGCATTTTTCACATTGTCCCAACTTTTTATGATTTGGGGTTGTACTTCATTTCAACTGTGATATATCAGTATAGAGCCAATTCTACAATACTGATTGTGGCGTTAACTGTAGAATTGCACTATGAGTGTATAGTTTCTCATACAATATCATGCAAGATCAGCTAGTGAGCCAAGCAATGAAGATTAGTAAACTACAGGCTCAGAGGGAGTTCAGGTGGTGCAGTAACCCCCGTCCTGGTGGTGCTTTCCACTTGGTCATGGACATTTGTGTGAATTTGTGAACACGACCTAAAGATAATCAGGTGACCCCTACACAGCAATTAGAAAGACTGGAGTTAATAAAAAATACAAAATTCTATGAAAAAATGACAACAAACAAGAATATTCCTCTAATGCAACAAAATACTACTGTTTATGTGTACAATTAAAAGTATAAGAACAAGGAATAACTAGAATCGCTTCATTTGTCGTCTTTCCTGACGTCTCTGTTTATTTTCATTCATTTCCTCAGACGGTACAGAAGACTGTGCAGAAAACCAGGGGCCGAGAAAGTTAACCCACAGCAAATGCAATGCTCGAGCAGGTGCCTGAAGAATAGGAAACACAAGCAAGCATATATGTTAGAAGAGGCTAATGGGCTTCTATTGGAAATCTATGCAATAAAATAAAAGGTCTCACCAAAACCCAGAGGTACCAGAAGTAGGAGGAAAGGGTGCTGAGGACCTGAATTATAGCTGTCAGCAAGATGATATCCTTAAGGTGCCTAGATGTAAATACAATGATGACTTTAGTAGAACTGCAGAGAAGGGCAATCATACATTTGTAGAGCGGTGATATTCCTCAGATCATAGCTGCCCTCTCCCATACTGAGACTGTGGCATCAAGCACATAATATGGAATGTTAACTGTAAGAAATATAATGAACTGGACGTTTTTCCCCCCAACTGGCCCAAAAGTGAAGTGGCCAACCAGGAATTGTCTGGACTGTCCTGGTTACCACACCTCCCAAGGCTCTGTTTCTGTGTACTATCTATGATGCTTGTGTAATGATTACTTTTTATAAGTATGTGTTTCACTGATACAATGGTGTGACAGCTATTACATATTGTCTTTATGAGGCGATGGGTTTGTTTATGTTTGTTTCTTTAACATCTCAAGACTAGTCAATATACAGTGGTATCAAAAGTTTGGGCACCCCAATAATTTTCAGGATTTTCTTTTATAAATCATTGGTTGTTTGGATTAGCAATTTCAGTTAAATATACCATATAGCAGACAAACAGTGTACACACAGGCGATTCCCATTATGAGAAAGGGTTAAGGTGGCCAAATGCATGTTACTCTTCTCTTTGCATATTCTCTGACGGGTGCAACATAGGAGCCTCAAAATAGGCTTTGGCGATGTGGACAAAAACTCTTATCCCAATATATTTTAGCTGAATGCTAATATACAAAAGGGTATTAGATACACTGTAAAAAATAATGTTAAATATTTTATGAACATCATATAAACAGAACATTTAGTTTTATGTGTTATCGAAAATACAATAATAATATAATAATATAATTCAAATGAAAATCAAATATCCATGTTTAAATATATTTAAGACAAAGGTTGTCATTGGATGTCTTAACATTTCCCCCCAATTTCTATTTAATTAAATTAAATTATTTTAACTTTTATTCAATTTAAGGTAAGTGGCTGGATCATTTGAAGTCATTTATTATCATACAATTGTTTCTGCCCTCTTAAATCATAATGACAACTGAAACTACACAAATGACCAAAATTTTACATACACTGGAAGTTTTGTCATGGTACACAAATTGTTGCTATACTATATAAACATCCTCACCTGTATGCTTGTAAATCAGTGTGTGTTTATAAAAACTTTTACTTTTTGGCCACAACCATAAACTCAGTCAACAAGGTCTATGTAGAAAAATACACCATCCCTACTGTGAAACACTGAAGTGAGTCACTGATGTTTTGAGGATGTGTGAGCTACACTGGCACAGGGAACTTGGTCAAAATTTATGGCAGGAAAAATGCAGCATTTTATCTGAAAAAATAAAGTGCTCAGCCACAACTACCACAAAAATCTTTAAGTTGTTAATGATGTTCAAGGAAACAATCATCTCTCCCTCTCTCAATCCATTTAGTCGTGCCCCACCCTTAGATACTCTACAGACTCTCGCCATGCCTCCCTGTTTACAACAGCTTCTTTCAATTGTTTGTCTTCATCCCTGTGTCATCCTTGATGGTGTCCAGCCATCATGCCTTTATTTATGTCTCTGGGGATTCTGGCTTTCAGGAACAACTCTGGGTTTATGTGAGCACATCTTCGTTAGTGAACCAGGGATTTGTAGCAATCACCTCCAGTACTACACTACTACCTCAAAGGCATCGATTTTCCTTCTGTCTGCTTTCATGATTGCCCATGTTTCACAGCCAGAAGTAGTGACTGAGACACAATCTTACCACAATGACAGTGGTAGTCTGTTTTGTGGTATTTGATTTGGCTACTTTGTTAAAGTTCCCAGAATTTAAAAAATCCCAGTGGGAAAAGCTCTCTCGTACTCGGGCTATGGAATAAACTTCACCCTTCAGTTAGACACTCTGCAAACTTTTAAGTCTAGGCTAAAAACATTCATATTTACATAGGCTTCATCACTTAGTCATTAGGTGACAATGTGCCTCAATGACTTTTTGTCTTTTATATTATATTATCTACTTAATGTTACTATTATTTTAATATACTTTTAAGTATTTATTCAATTAACATCTAGGCCACTCATGGAGGATTGGTCCCATTTTGAGTCTTGGTCCTCCCAAGATTCTTCTACTCTCTTCTACTTCTTCTACTTTCAGGAAGTTTTTCCTTTCCACTGTCGCCCTAGGCTTGCTCAATTTGGGATTGGACTTTTACAATAATATCGGATTGTAAAGCTGCTTTGAGACAATGCTCCAAATAAATTTGAATTGAATTGTCCTTGCACTTCCATATTTTGTCCATGCTCAGCATGGCTGCATGTCCCAGTGCTTAGCGACGCTTGATTTCTGCTGTTGACCCGCTGTTTTGATCAATGAGGGACACAAGAAAGACAAAGCCATCGACCACTTCTATTTCTTCATTGTTAATTTTTATACGGACTTCTTTGTTGGTGGTGGTCATTGAAAAGCAACAGTAATCACAAAAAACAGTCAATACATCCAAGATTCGCATGCACACACACATGGACACACATTTTTAAGTACACCCTTGCTAGTACTGTAATTGATTGGACTCCTTTTGCCTTCAAAACTGTTATTCCTTTGTGGGACAGACTCAACAAGGTTCTGGAAACATTCCTCAGAGAGGAATCAGCTGCTGATTTGTCAGCTGCACATCTATGATGCAAATCTCTTGTTTCACCAAATCTCAAGGAGCTGTATTAGATTGTTATCTGTTGACTGTGGCAGCCATCTGAACATGGTAAACCTATTGTCATGTTCAAGAAACTAGTTTGACATCATTTGAAAATGGTCAAAATAAATCCAATAAATCTACACTGTATTATGTATATTATAGTGATGTTTATTTTCATGTGCTATAACATTTATATTGAAATATATTTCAAATAGTAAAACTATAAATGTATACTAACTGTTGAAAGCTCCAGTCCCAGGTTCTGATTCCGGCACAATTGCTTCCTCTGTGATATTTGAGTCTAGGTGGGTTTCCTCTGGGTACTCATGTCTTTTTTCACATTGCAATACATGCGTGAGGTCTAGTGCTGGACGATATGGCCAAAATATATATTGTGATACATTTGTTTTCATTTTGGTCGATACGATATAATTCCGATATCGATATTAATAATTTGAAGGCCTGACAAGAAAAATTGACAAGAATCCCTACAAATGTAATCCCTACTAAAATTTAAAGAATTTGAAATCACCTCCTCCAAAAACTACATAATGCTTTAGAAATAAAAGTGGTGCAAATAAATGTTCAACTTTTGTCTGCATATATCCTCCATATACAAACATGAAACATCATCAAACATAAACCTTAATTAATAGAAATTACTCTGACTTTTGACTTTTAGTCTGTGAGTTTCTTGTTCTTTTGTAAACAAACTGAACAGATTAAAACAAAAGCACATCAGCCAGGATAAAGAATATAAAATGAATGAATTAAAAACAGTGTGAAAACATTTCCTGTACCGCAGGGCAGGAAAATTTTTTTGCTTGGCAGGTCCTGACTGTCAACTAACGGACAGGCAAACTCTCAATCAGGGGAATGACTGGGGAACTTCATTTGGACTCACTGATACCAGAAAGATAGATCTGAGATTGCCAGTCAAGGTTGGTGAATACATAGTTATCTCATTGTTATACAGTAGTATAGACATGTGGTTACATGAACATGGGTTTAATTCCCTTTTGAATTGTGACATCGTTTGTATACCTCAGTGAGAGGTCATTTTGACTAAAACCATATAAGTAATGAAAATGCCTCCAAAATGCAAATGTGACTTTATTCCATTTACTACCATTATTATTTATTTTATATGGCTACTGAAATACTTTTATACTGTCATAACTTAAATGGTCAACGTTACCAGGACATGGTTCAGATGAGTTGGTCGCAAGGATCTCACCTGATCAGTGTTGAGCACTGCGCTCTAATCCTTAAGAGTTTGTTAAGAATCCGACATACAAACACAAACTATCCTTATACGTAGATGCCTTATTGCTATACAGCTTCTATGTCCATGTATCAATTCTGGCAGCAATCAATAGTTTGATATCATATCATATCGTTTAAATATTATAAATGGTCTCATAGGATACGTAAATAGCTTCTGTGGATATCTAAACCGAATGGAGGCCTAGCAGTACCAGTTCAGGTGCCGCTACTGGGTTCAAGTTCAAGCGGTTTTATTTCCATTTCAACCATATACAGTGGTGTATAGTGCACAGTGAAACGGAACAACGTTCCTCCAGGACCAAGGTGCTACATAGAACAAATAAAGTGCACGTGTGCAGCAGCATGTGCAATACAGAAAAATAGCCAATAAATACCAGAACAATGAAAAATAAACTTAAAAAAATAAATAAGAAGAGGAACAGTGCATATAGCCTACTGGTAGTGTGAGCAGTGAGGCACAGACAGTGTGTGCAATTAATCTCAAAATCACACAATACTGGCTGCATTGTGAAGAGATAATTATACCACTAATTTGGCTCGAGATTGAGGTGACCTCATCTAGGCCAACATCATTGCCCTCTATTGTCCATTCCTCCCTGGACAGTACTTATCCGCCTTTCACTATAATAATATGATCAATACAACACTGAAAATCTGGAACCAGTTCAAATAGCACATTGGATTTCAGACAGCCTAATTTTCAAACCAAAACGAAAAACTCTGAAGAGAACTGAAACTGTCTGCCAACACTCCCCATACAGAATGACATGGCTTGAGAGAATCTGGATAGAAAAATGTCAGAAAATCCCCAAATCCAGCTGTACAAAACTTGTGTTTTGTAATGTACAATAACAGTCGAAGGCCGAAGAGGTCGAAGAGCTAGGACAGGCCAACAGCCGAATGGACAGGACTCAGCTGTACTTTGAGAAAGCATTTGAAGAAGGCAGGCTAAGGACACAGGCTAGAACAACCATCCCTGACCAGATGTGGTAGTTTATGACACCAATTAGCATCCACCTACAAATCAAACCCCATTCGCAACTCGACCCATATTACCATAACGACTCACATGATGGATGGGTAAAGTAATGGCTAATAAAAGGGTCACACTTTGGCCCCTTTAGCCCTAACAACTCTTGTGTTGCTAGGGTGGGTCAAGAACTCTCAGGACCATATTCAAGGTGAAAACACACTAGATATATTTAAATACACTGGCCTCTACAATTAAAGAAACCTTTCAAATGAGAGGTGAAATGTTTCAAGAAGCTAAAGATGCATTTAACTCAAACTCTCAGGATGACTGAGAACCACTCCTGAAAGCACAGCAGTTTTGGGACAAAGTTTTAGCAGTAAAAACGTTTTGGCTCAGCTACAGTAGAAACAGTACATCCCATACCAGTAGAACATGCAAGATATTACTCACTCCGCCATGCCCTGCTCCATGTTGAGATCAATTCCTCCGTCCATTAAACTACCATCATCAGCAAAAACTGGTGTGGCCATTGTTGCCATAAACCTATAGCTTCCAACACAGACCACCAATGCACACACCAAGAGGACCTGAGGAAAAAAAATACATAGACTTACTATAAGCTAGAAATCACAGAGCAACATGTGTTACAGATCATAAAAACACCCTAAAATTCAGTAGTCACCGATGTTGGTCCTGAAAATCTACCTCCCTAAAACAGCTCAACTCTCACCCATCACATCTTGTGTGGCTAATAAACCAACTTCAACCTTCATCTATCCACTCATTATGGATAATTAAGTGGCACTGAAAGTAGTAAGTTGCAGTATGAGGAGTTGTTAGGAATAAATGTTGGACACTACCTTTCTATAGTGTTTTCTAAAGCCTACAACGATAAGATAGACAGGTATTGCAAACAGGAAAGCATACAAAATAACAAAACACTATGTATTAGTTAATTGCTGTTCATATGAATACAGAAGCAGTTTCATTTCTAAATTACTGCATTATAAATAAAAGCAGCAATCTACTTGGATAGATCAAGATTAAAGGAATACACATAACTACTGTGAATAAATGAATCACATAGTGAATAAAAGAAGCAGCCCTTTATTGGACATACAGGTCAAGTCAAAAGTCACAGGAAACAAGGTGAGTACAAAAGACACAGGACATGTTATGTGCTGGGTTGTGGACTTTTTTGCAAAGGCTGCCAAAACAATTGTTGAGGTTTCTTTGTCAGTAGTGGTCTTTGGACGATCACTACATGGCTTGTCATTTACAGTCCCGGTTTCTCTGAATTTGGCTGAGAGGGATGCAACAGTGCTGAGTGAAATTGGTGACCTTTCTGGGTGTTGGTTGTTGAAGATACGTGTGACAAACAACATAAGTTTTGAGTTTTTTAAACCACTTTTAAACCGCAAGAGATATTTATAATATGAAATATGATTGCAATCAATTTCAGAGATAATTCATGACCATATACTCATTAAAAAACAGCTTTCAAAATGGTGGCCACGTTCCAGACATATTCTAAATGATAGAGATATTGATATAGATAACCTAGATGTTTTGCCACAAAGTGAGTTAATTTCTGATCACTATATCTTTGCTTTTGAGCTAAATGTACAAAATAAAATTTGCCTATTCCCTCTGTAATCAACCAATTAGAATGTGTGTTTCACTCAAGCCTGCATATAGTTGCTTGGGTCAAATGTATTAGAGTACTTTGGTATAATGACCACACCTGTACTTTAAAGCAAAGAGCTCGGAGTTTGGAATGCAAGTGGCGAAATAGTAAATTGGGGGTATTTAAGATTGCTTAGAGAATAAGACTGGCAAAGTATAAACAAACTCATAAGCTAAATCTGTGTATTTTTCCTCAATCATAGAGAAAAATAAGAATAATTCCCAGATTTTTATTTAACACAGTCTCCAGATTAACTAAAATAAAAAGTGACTCTGAAGTTCAGCATGATTTTACCAGTAATTACTTTCTTTAACAATAAGCCAAGAAACAAAAATTTATGCATAAAACTAAATTCTCATCAAATTACTCATCTATTCAGCAACCGTTTAGATGCCACGTTGTATATGCCACGGACTAGAATCTTATACCCCAATTACTAATACTGAATTGTCCTCAGTGATCAGCTCGTCGTAGTCAGCATGCTTATTAGATCCAATCCCTGCACATTTTGTAATATTATATAATGATATGTTACTGAATGGGCTAGAAAACACTATAGTTATTAAGGGACTGGCACATTCTTGGTGTAAATCCTATCTGACCGACTGGTACCAGTTTGTTTTTCACAACGTAACACAAGTTTTGTTCCCAGCCTTTTAGTGTTATATTCCAATTGCTTATGTCTTAAAAAAAAAAGCAAAACTGCTTATATTCATAATAAACTTCCCTTCTGTGACCACGGCAACGAAAGTTATGCATTTTTACTATAGAAACAGTCGATTTTGCATCTTCTCATTAATACAGTCTGACCAAGAACACTATATGCAATGCACATTTACACAGATTGTGACAAAAAAAACAAAACAAAAACTGTTCAGAAGTGTGTGGTTTTCAGAGATTTACGACTATACTGCAAATCAGTTTCACGAATCATCGCCAAATATAGTCTCCCATCATGTTCTCGTTATATTGTCCTTGGTAACGGCGTTCAAAGTTCATAATATCCTGGTAAAAGCACTCGCCTTGTTCCTCTGAATAAGCTCCCATGTTCTCTTTGAACTTATCAAGGTGAGCATCAAGGATATGGATTTTGAGTGACATCCTGCAGCCCATTGCAGCATAGTTCCTTATCAGAGTCTGAACCAGTTGTACATAGTTTTCATCTATATGATTGCCTAGGAAGCCGTGAACCACTGCGACCAAACTGTTCCAAGCCGCTCTCTCCTTCCTATTCAGCTTCTTGGGAAATTTACTGCACTCTATGATCTTCTTGATTTGTGGTCCGATAAAGACACCAGCTTTAATCTTTGCTTCAGATAGCTTAGCGAAAAGATCTTGGAGGTAATTGAAAGCTCTCGACTCCTTATCTAAAGTGACAAATGTTTTATGAGCCCCAACTTGATGTGTAATGGTGACATCAGCACCCTGCGTGGGTCCACAAGTGGCTCCCACTTTACATTGTTCTTTCCCACAGAGAAAGAGAGACCTGCTGAGACCAGTCCGCCTGTGGTAGTGCGCTGCAGTATCCCGGCTGTCCCAAAGGCAAATGTAAAACCACCTTGGAGGCACATCAGGAATGACACCAATCTCTGATAACTTCCCAGCCGTAGTCATCATACTTCAAGGCCCCCAGCAACATCTTGACACTGGTATATTCCTCTTTCAGGTGTGAGCTACAGGAAAAGATGGATACTTGTTCCCATTGTGAAGCAGCACAGCTTTGATGCTCTTGCATGAACTGTCTGCGAAGAAGCGCCAATCCTTCGGGTCACAGGTGATACCTATAGCCTCAAATAGACCGTCCAACATTGTTGCAGAAGCACAGTCCATCTTGATGACAAGAAACTGGAAAAAAAACTTGGTGGCGCGTCCTCTCCTTAGCTGCATATGAAGAGATATCTGGATCTTCAACGTCTTCCTCAGTGTCTGACCTGCTGCTTTCTCCTGAAGGTGGTTGAGCTCTGTCTGGGGGAGTTGGTAGAGGAAGTTAAGGTCAGTGTGGTACTGGGGCGATAGATGAAAGAATGTCAGGATATGTTACAGGCGGTGCATTTGTGCCAGTGCGATGTTTGGAAGGGTCCACCATGCAGAAGTAGCAATTTGTTGAGTGATCAGGTGGTTCATGGCAAATTCGTGGGATAGCAAAATGCATGGCTCTCTTCTCTCCCCTTTACCAACCTATAAGCAAACAAAATAAAAATTTAGATTGAGAATTTGATTTAGGCTTATTTCACACTAATGACTAGTGATATGTATGATATTAACAAAGTTCGAAATCTGTGTTATATATTAAACAAAACAGTATATCCATATATATTGTATTGTTTGATATATTTAACTACAATATTGAAATTAAAAAAGTGTTAATTAAAGCACTTTTAACTTTAACTGATTTCATAATTTTGCAAAATAAAAATAACAATCTGCTTTTTTAGAGAGTAGCATTTATCCACTTACCTTCAAGAGTTTTCTTGCAGTACTCACATGTGAAATGAGGAGCCCAA
>JAYJMA010016485.1:0-12376 GCA_036873895.1 Parotocinclus cabessadecuia
ACCGGAACATTTCTTTGGAGAGAAAAGAGAAAATGTCGTTACTTATGGGTTAGGCACACAGAGTCTATTATCAATCGCTGATGCTCTGTGCAGCATGAAGCTCCGGCAGCAATTACTATAGCAGCATAGCTAAAGGGAGAGAACCAGAAGTTAACACAGCCAAGAGTCAAGTGCCTCTGTATTTGCATTACAACCATGCACAGACTTAATAAAGCATAATGTTGATTTAATATCTGAATACAGAACATGTTAAGCTTCTGGGTATATTAGACACTATGTAAAGAGTTTGTTTTGTATTTGAAATGTCGGTTGTGAGAGAAATGTTTAGGAATGACTTTAGCAAAGGACAGTAGTTATGGCCAGATGACTGGCTCAGAGCATCTAGTAAACAACAAGGATTATAAAGTACTCTCAAGCAGCAGGGGTGATCACCTAATGACAGTGGTCCAACGGACTACACACGGGTGACACGATGTTTGCCCCCAAAGCTTATCAATGCCTGAGTGCAGATCCTATCCTGTCTAGTCTGAATGGATAGAAATTATTTTGTGGTACAAGTAAAATACATGTTTAATCCTGGTTAGAGGATTAAACATTTCATGCAGGGGTTGTCAGGTTGCCGAATGGCCAGAATGCTCACCATAATGACCCCTGTCTCTTGTCAAAGAGGTCTATAATGATCACAGTAGAGCAGGTATGGACTGTAGAGCAATGATAGAAGGTAGTCTCATATGTAGAGTCCCATTTTATCATTGCATTCCGATTGGGAAAGTGTGCACCCTTTACCTAGGGAAGGGATGGCACCAGGATGCACTCTGAACAAGCAGGTGGAAGGAGTCTGATGTTTTAAGTAATGGTATGGGAAAGCTCGTGTCTAGGCAATGATGTGTATTTTTATTATGACGCATGAAAGAGGAAAGAGGGTGGCATATATACAATATATTGTTCCACCACATCACAATGAGTTTACATGCACTTAATAATTGATAACTGTAGAAAATCAGATTTTGTGAGTAATCCATTTAATTACTTTACATGCTTTTGAGTAATCCGATAATGGGAAATCTTCAGGATTATATGATTCAGGTAATAATCAGATTTCTACTTTTTAGCCAGTCAATAATCTCACAAAAAGATGTGAAATTTTAAACTTTAATATTAAATAATTCAATTAGTTTTTTTAAATATATACTGTCCATAAATGTTTCAAAGCCATTCAGTGGGTGTTTCTTTTAATTCCGGGGTTTCCAGATTACGCAGGTTAAAAAAAAGCCTATGCAAACTAATCTCAAAAGTATCAAAATCTCTAAGATTAAAGCAGATCTGGCAACCATGTTTTACTTTTACATGCATGCACAGACTAAGAAGATTGAAAGAAACTGAGATTAGTAAGAGATGATTTATTAGATTATTAAGAGGTTAGTGTGCTGAACAGGGCAGCACGGTGGCTCGGTGGACAGTACCTGACAGCAAGAAGGTCCTGGGTTCAATCACAGGGTGGAGCGGCCTGGGTCCTTTCTTTGTGGAGTCTGCATGTCCTCCCTGTGTCTGTGTGGGTTTACTCCGAGGACTCCGGTTTCCTCCCACAGTCCAAAGACATGTGTGTTAGGTTAATTGGTGTCTCTAAAGTGGCCCTTACTGTGTGACTGTGTGCATGACTGTGTGTGTATGCCCTATGATGGATTGGCATCTCATCTAGGGTTGTTCCTGCCCTTGCGCCCTGAGTTGACGGGTGGGCACCGGCTGGCCCGCAACCCAGTGTGGATTAAGCGGAATTAGCGGAATTAGTATGCTGAACACCATAAAATCAAATTACAATGAAAAAATGAAACACACTTTAAATCAAACTGTATATTGCACTAATTGATCACATATTCACACTGGAAAGCGTATTCTATTTAATGTCTTAATTTTTAGGTCTTTATACCTCACTGCCACTGACACTTTTGAATTCTTGAAAGTCTGTTCATGTTAGCAAGGAGTCCTTGTGACATGAGACTAAAATTGCTCAGAGCTGACAAGAGAATTTCTGGAATGGTTGCTCAGCTGTTGCCTCGAAGGACATGCAATTTTAATACCGCATGTCTTGTCCCAGCTGGGGTTTGATGCTTCCAAAAAGTAAGGAATTCAGACTTTTTACAATAAGTCACTACCCTGCAAGAAAGTTAAAGGACATATGCTTATAAAAACAATTGATGCTTTGCAGCAGTTCCATGGCTAGTGGTCCAAGGGTGGGTGTAAACATCATGAATTTTGTGTCAAGATTGCTGTAGTTTTTGGATATTTATCCAAAACATATTAAGTTGTTGCTGCAGAAGTATTATTCAAGGGTCAAGTTGATTGACCCTTAATAACGTTAAAAATCCAAATTTAATTGTAATCTAATGAACTACTAGCTGAATTCCTTGGAAAGTTTTATTTTGTATTCAGAAACCATGAAAGTCAATTGCACTCCATTAAAAAACTTAACACCTAAAATGCAATAAAAATACAATAAAAATAAAAATATATATTACACAACCTGTTATAAAATATAAGCCATTAAGGGCTGCCATGTGCTGCCAGTCTGTCACTGTTTCCTTGAGTAAACTTGTTTTATTGCTTGAATTGTACCTTGTATTAGCATAAATTTGGGAAAAATACAGTACAGTTTGGCCCCTATGGTAGTGATAACACAAAGAATGCGGGCAATATTACGTTTGCATTTAGTCATTTAACCGATGGCCTTATATAGAGCAACTTGTAACTGATGCAGTCCAACAATTACGTCAACTACAAAATAAGAGTCTTGCTCAAGGACCCAGCATGGGCAGCCTGGCACACATTTCAGAACATTGACGACTAAACCACCACAGTCCCCTAAAATGTATCAAAAAATATTTGCATATACAACACGCCTGTCATGCTCCTTACAGCTAGGCATGGCAGCAGAATATAATATATTCACTGGCTGATAGAGTGAGCATGCATTTATAAGCATCATATTACATTAGTATGCAGCTCTGCTATTTGTCCTGAGTGCAGTGCCAGAGATCTCAAACTCTGTAGACCCAAGTGTGAAATATATTAATTTCCCTTTAATTGCAGGAGCTTCTTACCCTCGCAGCTAAAGTGCGCTGAACAGGTTAAACTCTGCAGTCCAAGAGTACTTCGCCTTTGAAATTAGCCGTTATTCAGCCATTTTCATTTCTTGCTTGTTGTATTAAGTGAAGTGCACGTTAAAAAAGTGGTTTACTAAAATTCTGAGTGCGTAAGGAGAGGTGTGAGTAATGTATCAAAAAAGTACATGCTACCAAGTACAGTGGTACCTAAATTGTCATTGTTAATTTGTTCCAGAATTAAATAATAGCTCATGTAGCATCTTTAGCCTTTTAATTACAGGTATGTGCTATTTAATGTCCATCCAATCAACATCCAATGAGTGCTGCAAATCCAAGAGCAGATGCGTGTGGGTTTTGTGTGTGAGTGTGCGCGCATGTGCATGTGTCTTTTGGGTGGGTGTGTGTGTGAGAGGGGGTTCATATTTGATCTAGGGATTGTCCTGACCCGACTGATATGTTTAGAGACATCTTTGTGGATGTTACTTATGTTTTTGTGTATGACTTTTGGAACAAGCTGTAAATAGCATTTGTAAGTGTATGTGTCTGTCATATTCTAAACAGTACTCATATGTTTGCCCCCACCTATTGTATATTCTCTCTAAGTTAAAATGTTTAAACTGGTTCACACTCACTTGTTGAGTCTCTGTTCCATCTGCCTGATCTTCTGTGTTGTTCGTAATACTGTCTATAAGTGCATTTTTGGTCTCTGTCAGACAAAGTATCAGGTCTATCATACCAATCTCTTAAGTGGTTTGGCTTTCCTTAGACAGTTATGTGTTTTCTGTAATTATTGTATATTTCCATGCTGTCTGATCTCTATGTTTCTGTATCTCTGATGCATTTATGTATTCTTTCTTTGTGAAAATACTTATATTTACACCACAGTAGCATAAAAAGCAATGTTTTTTATGTCTTTATATGTATGTATTTCATTATTTTCTGTTGTGTTCTAGGACGAATTGATACACCTGGGCAGGCAGTTGTACAATTAGTTGTCCTAACATCAATGCTCCTATTCAAATTTTCAAATATAGCACCTACAAAGCCACTATACACTAGCTTCTTGACAGCATTGTACACATTTTCATATAACTTTGGAATTAGCACAATTGCTTAGACGTCATCTTGAACCAACATATCTACAATGTACCTATATTTATATTTAATCTGTGTCTATTTTTTTGGCTTCAGCTAGCTTTTGGGCACTTTGTTGGATGGATTTGTCTTGATATTTGGCCTACTTCTGAAGCATTTATTTCCTAAGCCTTTGAAGAATTGATTCATTGATTTTTCTTATCTATCCACTTTAAAACTGTGTGACTCTCTAAAGTCAAAATGTTTTGGCATTTCAAATGAAAGGATCACTGCCCCCTATGTAACTACAATTATTAACAGTATGGTGCCCATTGCTCATAGGTGTGGTGGTAAATTCAAGTCACAGTTTTTATTTCATGGTTATTGGAATTCAACTTTATCCTGGGAAACATTGCAAATGAGTAAATGATTCTGAGTAAACCAAGTCTACTGAAAGAGGTGTCCAAAAAAGACAGAATACTTAACATTGAGTATTTGACAGCTGGTAACTGGAATCATCAAATTTGCTATGTTCTGTGTTAAATTATTCCCAGTACCATTCTTTGCATGCCAAGTGCACTCCTAATCTTGTATGCAGTGGATGAGAATGTTATTATCAGCATAGCCTAATGAACAGACTTAAAAATAAAACTGTTACGCTAATTTGTTCTTGAGCATTGCCCATACATTCTGGAAGCACCTCCGAAAAATAAATGGCCTTGTTATTCTTATCTCCTCATGTAGATAACTCATACATTTTCAGCAATGTGCTTTAGCAAGATACATTAAATGGGGTAAATAATGAGCTCACCCAAACTGGGTACAATGTTGGTGTGTTGCTTTAGCAGCTATAGAGTTGAAATTGGAACAAAATAAAGCTTTGTCATATGCCAGCTGATTCTTTTCTTGCACTTCCTAGCACCCATATGCAGCTTCTTGAACTGACATTAAAAATTGAGAAGCATTTTTATTTTTGGAGCTTGGGTTGGGAAAATGAGATAAGCATACTGGCTGTGAGAAAAAAGTGCCTTTTAGGAAACCCTGCTACCTCCTCATGCATCACTCACCAAGAAGCAAAAAAAAACTTGCAAATAAGCAAAAAAATTATGGTATACCGAACCCAAGAATTTCAAATCAGGCAACAGGGGTGGCCAGCAAAACAATCATTAATGAGAAAAAAACAAGTTGGTGATGATAATCACAAGTTTTCTCATGATGAGTGGGCATGACTCAGGATTGCTATTGCTTATTGTCGACTGGCCATACTCAAAAGATTTTAACCCTATTGTTTTATTTTATTATTAAACAAAAGTCCCTCATGCCTCCCCTCCCTGGACACAACAAATGGTAGGGAGAGCACATCTCATTTTGACAGGAAGCTGGCCAGAAAAGACCTGAGGGAAATTGTTTATTTTGGTTCCCTATGCACAGAGCGTCATGGGAGCAGGGGGCACTGAGCTG
Organism: Parotocinclus cabessadecuia; assembly: GCA_036873895.1. Lineage (NCBI taxonomy): Eukaryota > Metazoa > Chordata > Actinopteri > Siluriformes > Loricariidae > Parotocinclus > Parotocinclus cabessadecuia. The sequence goes on from JAYJMA010016485.1 coordinate 5,637, forward strand.
TGGATGATTTCCTCCGTCAGCACCATCCTAGTTTGCTTGGTATTCTGACGACCATCCACCTCCTTTGCCCTCCAGAACCAGACAGCACCTTTGGAGTCTTTGCTTTTGTAGACAGCAGACATCCAGTGAAAATAAAAGTACATTTTGGAGGAGAAAAATAATTAAGGATTCACAGGAATGTTTTCAGTCACTCCTATACAGGGCACAGAGTGTGTCTGTGGTACATTGACAGACCACAATGCAACTATTTTTAGAAGTAGACTAGTCAGTTCTGGTCATGGATCACAGTCTATGTAAAATTTTGAAGATTTTAAATTTTTAAACCTAGGGGTAATAGACTACAGAAACCAAGAAAGAATCAGAGAACAAGACAGTATTATAGGTTCAGAATTCAGAAGCATAAATCAGGTCCTTAAATCAAGTCTATGTACATATGTGAAGCTTTTACACATGAACATATTTGGGGAATTTAAAGACAATATGTTTATGTAATATGTAAAAATAATGTGTGAAAACAAACTAGAGTCAAAATACTGAGTATGAATAGAAGATGATACTTTTATCGGGTAAGAGGAGCTGACACCATCGTAGATAATTTAAAACATTACCATGCTGAAGTGACAACACAAGCAAAGCCTAAGACCCACTAAGAAGACAAACAGTATAAACATTTGCAATATGAAGGGATTAGAAATAAAGTAAATTAATTTTGTTGATTAAATGAGTGACAGTCCTGTAATGCAATCCTTATATGAACATAGTTTTCCACTAGAAGTGTTGGGCCACTTTGACCTACCAATATCTACCAACGCTAGAGGAGTCAGGAAGACTGTTTACATGAGGATGCTGTTATGCATTATGACACAAAATGGTCACTATATGGCATTTCTTACACAAAGCAAAATATGGGGTCACAAGATCAGTGTGCATAAAGGAAGTGTCCTTTGTATCTGTGGTTGTAGCTGGTGTGGTGAGGCTGTTCCAGTAAAATGTTTTTTGTCTCTTCAATCATTCAGCATAATGTTTTGTTTAGGCCTATTTATTTATATATTTATTTGTGGTAACTATGTTTCCAAAAGCATACATTATGAACACCTATAAACACCTATAAACCTGACTTAAACCACCAGAAAAGAAACAGCAGTGAGTATTAATGAGTTAAGCTAAGCGTTTTAGTTTTGAATTCATCTGAGAAATTGTTGCATTTGATACATGTGTGGAAGTTGTCTGAATGTAACTGACTTTGAAAATGGGTCTGTTTTTAAATAGTATATGTAGACTTGGAAACAAATAAATAGCCTGTTATATGGCTCCTGATGTCTCTGAAATAATTAAATAACAAGCCTATACACTTTGTTGTCTCCTTTTATCACCTGCCAGTTACCCTCAAATGATACTGTAGGCTATTGAATTTTATTCCAATAATGCAGACTTGTTTGTATAGTTATCAATGTATATATGACAGAAGTAATGAATGATATTTCCAGGGATATCACCAGGCCTTTTTTTTTACCAGAGCTCAATGTTTTGAATATAATAATCATAATTATAAGAAAATATTACACATACAAAATGCATTGTGAGGGGGATTAACAGTGGAACTACTTAAACTACATGTTATCTAGATTTATTTGGTGTGTTAAAAATAGCACAGAAGATGTAACTTTGGGTAATTTGTATTGGTATATGGAATATAAATGTATATTGATATATGGATTTATTCTTTGTATGACCACAATCCCCCCCCCCCCAATCCCCCCACACACACACACACAAATTCCTTGAACCATTTAATGATGGTGTGCATTGAAGACATGCCATTCTATATTTCTTTGTGGTGCATTTTTGGAAACATTTGTTTACAAACTGGAAAACTCTACCTTTCCTGTACGCTGCTTTTGTATGAAATCATGATTGTAAACACTGTTTTTAATCTTGCTTATTGTAAATTGTGGACTTTAGCGATAGAAGAAACACACTGTGAGGCAGGAGAGATGTGCCTGCAACTGGAATGCACATTGTAAACGAGGTGAAGCACTGTCCAATACACAAATTACAGGTATAAGGTTCAAGTCCCCCATGCCACACCATTATGCTGATATTGAAAGTAGGTGGGTTTTTGAAAGTACATACAATATATAGGAATATTGTATAATAAAATGCCCAATAATTATATGAATCGATAAAAAAGATTTCATCATGTTTGTTCTATCTTTACTATCCTTATATTTGTTATAAGCAATTTCCTGAAAAAGGACTTTTATATAATGGGGTTATTCATGTGCTGTATTGGCACAACTGTTGACCTGAATGTTATGGGTTCATGTCCCAGCCCCGCTACCACTGTTGTGAGAAAGAATCTTTAAACCTCATTGCTTGTGTTGTACATTGTAAGATTTCATAATTTGTATGTTGCTCTTTATTAGGAAATCTGCTAAATCAGAACAATCATACCATATTAATAGTAACTTAAATTACTTAATATAGTATCAGCTTCTCCCCCATTCTGATCCACAGTTTAAATTTCAGTGGGCCATCCTGCCCATGTCCATATACCTAAATGCATTGCATTTTTGTGGTTGGCTGATTAGTTATTTATAATCGTTGTATATTACATTTGAATTAATGTTTACAGTGTTTAGCAGGTGCCCTTATCCAGAGTGAATTATTGATATAGTCTTAAATGCAAGAAATTGTCGGTTAAGGGTCTTCTTGCTCAAGGATCCAACAGTGGAAGCATAGCTAAGGTGGAATTTGAATCCTGGACCTTATGGTCCAGAGTCCAGTACCTTAAACACTAGGCCACTGCAATATTAATTAGGATGTGTTAGGATGTTTATCTCATTGATCCTAATCGATCAGAGGAATACTGAGACAGCCAAGTGGTCGACTAATCCTCTTAAAGTAGATCTTCTCATAGTAGTCAGCAGCCAGTAAAGCCATAAGCAATGCTCGAAAACTACCATATTCATCTTGCGCTATATTTGTGACCTTTTGCATTTACCCAAAGTGTGCTGTTGTGAGCATTACTCTCTCCAGGGAGGCTAATATTAAGCATTGTCTGAAAGGAATCTGGCTGCTAATTGTACATTCTCAGGACATTCCCCAAAGCTCATAAGCAATCAGCGGAGCTGCTGGTTGATGACAGCTGTACAGCAGGGCTGGGGGGAACACCAGAACTCTGCAGCTTCTCATGCTAATATCCCATGTCAACACAGTGATTTAAATCCTGTTCTTAATTAAGGACAAACTGCAGCAAGCATTTCCAAAAAGCAGGACCTCTGGAGATGTTCCAAATGAGCTTTAAAATGCATCCATTGTACAGGGACTTTGCAGCATGAAACTGTAAGCACTTTACACAAGCTTTAACACTCTGTGATTTCTTTCCACTGTAGTGACTGGAGTAATTTGAGTTGTGTATACAAGGTCCACTAAAGAAGACTGATGACTTTTTTAATAGGTTGGCTAATTATGATTACGGATTGAGGGAAATTATTATTAGTAGTAATAATAGTAGAAGAAGAAGTGGGCGTAGACTGTTTTATTAACCCTTCTAATAATAAACATTTTTAATTTTATGACACATTTGAAGTAGTGCTTAGTTAGGATTGTGTTGTAGTGCAATGATTCCCAAAGTATGAGATCTCCCTGTAGGGGAAAGCAAAGCTATCAGTATTTTATAACATGTATTAGTATCATATTACTGAATTAAATTATATCCTTTACTTAATTTTACTATTACTACAATAATAATAAAGTAATTATGATGATTGAAAATAATAAAATAATTATTCTATTAACATCTAGGCCACCCATGGAGGATGGGTCCCTTTTTGAGTCTTGGTCTTCCAAAGGTTTCTTCCTTCTTCATTCAGGAAGTTTTTCCTTTCCACTGTCACCCTAGGCTTGCTCAATTCGGTATTGGCCTTTTAAGATAATATAATATTGTAAAGCTGATTTGAGACAATGCTCTGTTAAAAAAAACTCTTTATAAATACATTTTGAATTAGACTGAATTAAATTCATTCATTTAAAATCAGTATTCCTTGTGAGCTTTTTTTGCAAACTATTAAAATGATTATAAAAACACGCACACTTGGCAATTAAACTATAATTAATAATAATGACATATACAGGGTCGTAATGACAATGGCACATAATACTGAATGAAATGGCAGATCATAATTTTAAGATATAATAATATTTTAATGTAATACATTAAATAGTCAATCATTAAATACAAGTGATACTGGTTAAATACAATGGTGCTGATTAAAATTACTCATGGTTTAGGTCAACACACTTTCTTTGTCAGAAAGCATGGCAGGAGGTAAGGAGGGCTGACGAAATGGTGCTCTTGAAGGGTATGCTGTTGTTGAAAAGCCATCACTGGATTAGTATTTGTAGGTCTCCTGAACAATAATTTCAGCAGGCTTTTGATTTGACACAAATCTGACATGTTGACCTTAAAGCACAAAATGATGGCTCTTGCTTTCACATGTTGCAAGATGAGGTGACATGTTTTGTTAGATGTGGGTTTTCTACGACTGTCCAACTCCTACAGCCATGATAATAAAAACTGGAAATCGTTTTGAAAGAGCAGTTGAAGAAATAAAAGAAAATTGTGTTAGAAGCTGTCACTTTTAATAGAGCGAACCATACAACAAACAGCAACACGACACAAACTTAAGTACTTCTTGTTCCACCAAGGTTAGAACAAAAATTCCCTGTCTTCTCTGCGACGTCAGTGTAATGAGAATAGGCTTCATGTGGAGTGACATGTCTTTGCTTTTGGGGTATGCCAAAGTTTTAGCCCGTTCCACCAATTTGTTTTGCTCCCCTTTGCATGGCATATCTTCACTGCTTGGTGAAATATATGTATGTAAGAGTATGGGTCTGTCTGAAAACCTAGTGAGCTGCCTATGCAGTCACTGATGAAATATGCAGCATTCATAAAACAGATTACTGGAATTGTCACAGTAACCCTAGAATGGTTGCCTAACAGTCAGAGATGGGTAGTATCATGCTACATTTATATTGTTAGATTTTCTAAAGTAACTTTTTGAACAGATTGTACTATTATGAGTTGTTTTACAGGCAACTTAAGTACATTTTAAGCACATCTTGGATTACTACAATCAGCAATTAAAAGCACTTTGTTTTTACTTTGTTTAACCAGTCAAATGCAGTTTAATACTGTAAAGGACTGGTGGCCCCAAAAACAAGGTAATGGTTTCTCTAAAGACCAAAACAAGTACAGTAGTTCTGTAATGCAGTGCCTTCTATGTCCGCCTGAACAATGTGGACCTTTCAGCACTTCAGAATTCAACATTCAAACTGAGAAAACATATAGTAGTATGCTCTTTTTAATTATTATTATTTGGTTAATGAGGTAGGAGGGAGTTTTCAACTGCCTTTGGCAAGTAATGTGGGTTACTAGAGTGAGCACTGAGTTGTTTTACTTTAACTATGAACCATTACTAAGATTAAGTGACCACTTGAAACAATTAAATTTTATACTTTAGCGGTGTGTATCATTTTTTAAGTCTGCAAGTCAGTGCGTTCTCTATCTGATTGTTTTTTCGTATTTGAATTTGAGCAGGCTTGTCTGTGCAAGTCTGTTTTGCCACCTTTCTTTTCAAAATTTTTCAAGATTTTTAATTGTATTTATTTTATTTATTTTGTTTCCTAAAGGTTTAACTTATTATCTGTTGGTTTAATAAGACAAAGGGAGTAGTTATTTTCTTAGTTAAATGGCAATATAACATTCAGCTTTATTATATTAGATTTAACATTTGAAGAATGTCTTTGACATATTTGTTTTGAAGTTACTAATTATTTGAGTAGTCTACTAGCTGAATTCTTACTTTGATCAAGTAATTATTTAAATTACTACTTTTACTTCTACTTGAGTAATTATTATTTTAAAGTGTCTAAATGATGTTGGAATAAGAATAGTTGTAAAGTGCTTCCTTGAGTTTTTAAGAAACTCACCACTGGTCATGACTTTTTCCTAAAAATGCACAAGGTTGATGTTAGTTTCTAGCATTCCATCAGTGTTTCAGCACTATGGATTCTTCTCTTCCTGTTTATATTACAATTACAAAGGTTTTAGCTCTGAGAAATAGAATAACTCACATTTTAAAATGACCACTCGTAATTCCGCTTGCCGCACAGCTTCAGTCATGTTTTTAAAATGTTTTTCTACATTGCATAATGAGATTGCCTTAGCGGCAGGATGCATTTGATGCTTCCTTAAAATTCTTGACACATTTTGAGGAGAAAAAATTAGTCTTGGCAATCATTGTTTTTCCAGCACTCTGTGAACTCTACAAGTCCCCTTTAGTGCTCTACAAATGTTTTCACAACCTACCTTTAAATGTTCTGTTATAAGCACAAATAGTGCAATATAGAAACTCGTTTGAAATCTGCAAAACTTGTTATAGGTTATTCTGTAATTTTAGAAATATAGTTATGACTAAACATATAATCATAGTCATGGGACAGGGTCAGATGAGTTCAAAACCAATTTTTCTCCTTTTGCTATCACATTTCCCTATACAGAAATGACAGATTACAAAAATGAATTACATTTTATTACCCTTGATCAATATGAAGCATATAGCCTGTCATTTAAACAATTGGTGCACTCTGAGACATAGAATAGAGTGAATAGAGCCTGCTAGAATATTACAGTAACTATTCTTTGAAATTCATTTAACTGATTTCAGTCTATACAT
>JAYJMA010016513.1:0-12375 GCA_036873895.1 Parotocinclus cabessadecuia
TTTATATATGTATGTATGTATGTATGTATGTATGTATGTATGTATGTATGTATGTTGTGATCCTGGAACGTAACCCCTGTGAGAAACGTGGGAACACTGTATTCAACTCTCCTGCTCTCTTTATGATGGTGAAATCAGCTTTGAATCATGAAACCCACATCTGTGTTTCACAAATGATTTTCCCTGAACTAATCTTAATCCTCGTACCCACTGTTTGAACAACTAACTATGATATAATGAAAGACAGAAAGGAATGATTTTTTTTTCTCTGATTGAGTGTCTATCACTTTAGTGTAGTGAAAGTAGATGGTGTTGTGCAACACTTCCTTCTCAGCAGGGCCTAACCTAAACTTTCATTTTATTCTGTGGTAATCTGCAAGGTGTAGTTACCTATGAAATTTACTGTGAGGCCTCAGTAGGAATTTAGCTCTTTTTATTTACACACATCCATCTACAGGAATATACATTTGCTAGTAGTAACAGCAATGGAGGTGTGCTTGTGTGCTACCACTCACACCCACATACACATAAAAAATGGGATAAAGAGGCAAACAGACATTCAGGATGGTCGATAAGGAAATGTAATATTATACTGCCTTTGCAAGTAGGTGCCAGGTTGAGGTAGACATTTTCCCAGGTTTGGGGAAGCACGGTGGCGCAGCTGCTAGCATGATTGCTTCTCAGCTCCAGTGTCACCATTTAAACTCAGAACTTATTACACTAAATTGCCCTGATCTGAGCAAGACTAATGATTAGTTTTGCTATGTCTTTGTGTGTCAGTGTAACTTGTCTGTCATTAAATAGCCATTAATGCTGAATGCTAAATATGCAAACAAACACATTTGTCTGATTTAATTAAAAGTTTATCTCTACTAAAATATTTGTCAAAATGAAAAGTGAATTAAGAAAAAAAACTGTAATAAAATGAAATTATTACAACACTTCCAAAACAATACATACAGTACTTTTCTACAGATAAAAGTACTATGAGTGGCATGGTAGAGCGGATGGTAGCACTGTAATCTAACAAGTTAAGTGACATTTTTTTGCATGTTTTCCCTGTCTGCATCAAGTTCATCCAGGGACTCCTGTTTCCTGCCCCGCATTCCAAAAACTCACGTGTCCCTGAGTGAATGAGGGACACTGAGGGAGTTATCTGGTTTACTATCTAGTACTGGGTAAAATAGATTCAAATTTTATAGAACGTGAGTGAGTGAGTGAGTGGGTGAGTGAGTGAGGAAAAAAGTACCTGTAATTATGTCCTTACATGCACAAAAAGAGGTTTGTTCTTACAAATCCTTTGTGCAGAACTGTTTTCTACATATCGTAGAAATTAGTTCTAGGTTCTTTGTCAAAACAGCAGAGTACTCCATGTAATCTCATTACTTGTGCAACACTTTCTAAGCTGATGATGAACTAAGGGAAATATGTCTATAATACAACACCACCTTTGTGCAATTAATGCCAGAGGTGAAACTTACAGTCCTATCTATAGTTGAGTTTCCCTGTTATGTGCTTTTTAGTCTTTTACTTGAGGCTTGAAGTAAAATGGTGTTCACATTAAGAGGAGCTCAGAGGCACACCCGATTAAAATATAATTTATATGTATAATGTATATGTTATATACATATGGTTTGTAATTTATCAAGGCTACACATGAAGGTTACAAGTATCAGATCTAGATAGTTGCCACTGAATTGCCACTGAATTAATGATTAGCTTGCAGAGCGTTCATTATGATATTTAATTCCATCATGCTTGCTTTGTATGCCTTTTGTTTTTTGTGTTTGTGTGTGATCTCTTGCATATCTGTGAGGAATCTCCCACTGTATTCTCAGAGCCAGTGTGGATTCACTTTGCTGTCCTTAGCAAAGGATTTGATGTACAAACAAAACCATGAACTTCAATGTTATAGCATGTAGCATCAGGGTAGAGTATAGATTACATGACCATATGATGAGGGCAATGAAACATCATATGCACATTCACAACCATGGCCATTCATTTGCCATTTGTCCCCTGTTTGTTCCACTAGATTTTGGGACACCTTTACCGTTTGGCCATAAGAGCGTTTAATAAGGATTCAGTTTAGGACACCAGTTCTTCCACATTAAACTCAGCAGGTCATTTCATTATGGACCTCACTTTGTGCAAATCGATATTACCATTCTGAAAGGTGGCAGGGTTTTCACTAAGCTGCTGCCACCAAATTAGATAGACATAAAATTTTAGAAGGTCACTGTATGGTGTAGCTTTAGGATTTCCATTCAGCAATACCAGGGGGCAATTTAAACTATTATTTCCCTCCAGCAGACCTCACACTTAATGTTCTTACAGTTGGCCATCCTTATCCACAGGCCCATTTACACACTGATTTAGTATTTGTGCATAACATATGCACATCCTCTTGGATACTTTTAAAATTATATCTAAAATAATGTAAATAGTTGTTATAGTGTATTGTATAGACAAGAACAAAAAGCTATTTTTTGTACATGTGAACGATTGAGGTGAGAAGCAAAACCGTGCTCAAGCTATGGGTGCTGGTGAGAGACTACCGATCGGCATACTTGATCTACAGGAGAGTCATTTTCACTCTTCTGAATGCAGCGTAGTGCTCAACACATGCCAAATAAGTGGGTGAAGACTATGCTTATGTTGCTCAGTATTTTGAATGTGCTTGGGAATGCTGTGTGGTCCCAGGTTGTATGCTGTATTCTTGTCAGAACTGTGCAGTCCTGTTCTGTGACTAATTTGGCCTTCTGTTTTTCCCTGTCCTTGTGGAAACCTTTTGGAGAGGCATGTTATAGCAGTTGTGAGTTGAAGGTCAATGAATGCTTCAATACTGCTCAGTCTACTACAAATGTTTGTTCATGGAGATTGTACTCTGTTTTTGATTTTATCCACCTAGCTGCTGTGGGAGAGCCTGAAATACTCCTCAAACTTACTGTGTGTGCGTGTGTGTTGTAGTAAGCAGCGGAGATATGTGGAGCGACGCTGGGCCGAGGTGTGTGTGGGTGATTTGGTGCGTTTGTGCTGTAATGAGATAATTCCTGCCGATATAGTGCTACTCCACTCATCTGAACCCAATGGAGTTTGTCACATTGAAACTGCCAACCTGGATGGAGAAACAAACCTCAAACAGAGGCAAGTGGTCCGAGACCTGCCCCAACAAGTGAGTCCATCATCCTTATCACTTCTCTTCAGTGTACAATCGAACACTGCGGTCATTTCAATAGCATCTGTGTGTTTTATGTCTTAGGGATTGGAATTTACTCCAGAGAACTTCAACGGTCGCATTGTGTGTGAAAATCCCAACAATGATCTGAGGTGTTTTAGAGGCTATATGTGAGTCTATGTTTACAAACAAAGTCTGTCAACCCTTTATAATTACTTGCCTCTTGCCATGTTTAGATAAAAAGAAGGTCATTTTTATCTAACCCAAGAACACACCAATAACTGAACATATTGGGTAATAATTCTGTGTGTTAGTGGTCCCCCTTTAGTAGATAAGAATATTGTATTTATTTAAAGCTTGCCCCCCATATTGGAACTACCGCTGCAAGGAGTGAAATTAATTACACTGTAAACTAGGGGTGGGGTGAAAATTAGAATTTTTTTTGTGGAAGAACGCCACTCTTTTTACCCCGATTTTAAAATGGTCGGTGATAAACACAGGGAAGCTGTGTGTTTGTTTTCTCATATCAGATAGTTTTAACGATTATGCCTTTTAATAATGAGGCTTAGAGTCAGACTGCTAAACTTTTTGATGCGAAAGCAAAACTGAGAGAAGCTCAATGTAGAAAAGGCTACAAAGAAAGCGAAATTGAATACTGTAATAATATTAAACTGAAAATAGATGATTACAAACAGAAATATTCCGTTTACAAACCGGTTTTTATTACAAAATGTACATTTTTGGTTACAGGTTTTTTGGTTCTCAAAACTTTAGGACCTATTTTGACGCCATTGATTTGTTTCATGTAGTCACGTGGTAAAGAAAAAAAACTGTATAGAAAAAAATGAATTGAGATGCATCGATAATCGTTTCCCTCTGAATCGTAATCAAATCGAATCGTGAGGTGCTTCAAGATTCCCACCCCTACTGTAAACTAACTGTGAGATGAAATGTCATAGAATTGCCATTCCAAAACATACCTTTTCTTTAAAACTTTCTGTAATTTACTCATATGTTTTTAGTTTTTGTCTTGTTGTCTCATCCAGTTTTTGTTTGGCTTCAGGTAATGGGTTACTACCTTTACATTGCCTCGTAAATTGCCTTGGTACAATTTTTCTTGGGAAGAGCAGAAGAATCGTGTCATTTTGTGTAGCGACAACTCACACTTTTAAACTTCCCATTTATTGGACCGCTTGAGATATTTAGCCTGGAAGTCAGAATGTGGTAGTGTATAATTGTGGGTTGTTCAAGGATGGGACCATGTTTTATGAGTCATTAATTCAGAAATCCTGGTCAAAACAAATGGTTCACACCCTTTATACATTATTACTTCAAGTGGATGTCACTAATACCTAACATTTCAGGTATTTTCAAATTATTTATGTGAAAATGTCAGACGTTAGGATGTTAGGATTTCATTTTAACAGTACTGTGTTGTTTTTAGGGAGCATCCAAGCAGAGTACGGGTTGGACTGCATAGTGAAAACCTCCTGTTAAGAAGCTGTACAGTGAGAAACACTGAGACTGTAATTGGCATTGTCGTCTATGCAGGTATCACAGTTAGTCCAAAATATCTATATGTGACGGGATATAACATAGGATGGATTTGAGCTTGTGTGTGTTTGTGTGTGCGCGTGTGCACGCTTGGTGCGTGTTTGTGTTCAGGTCATGAGACAAAAGCAATGCAGAACAACAGTGGGCCACGTTATAAGCGCAGCAAATTGGAGCGCAGGCTCAACATGGATGTCATTTGGAGTGTGGTCCTACTACTTGTCTTGTGCCTTATTGCTGCTGTGGGTACGTATTACACACACGCAATGCTACTAACACATTGAGGTCAAATTAATTGTTATTCATTATGTACTTAATGTGATATTGTATATGTCAAAAAGCAACAACAGGCCTTAAAAATAAGCATAACCCAAAACATTGCCGCAGGCCAAAGCCAGCCTTTGATGGCGACGGTATTCTTTAATTCCAATGGCCTAAGTAGGCTAATTTGGTTTGAGCAACATGGCAAAAAAAGTTGGCCTCCAAATTCCCCAGATCTCAGATCTCAATAAGCAACCAGATATTTTGTAACCTGAAATCCCCTCATTTTTGTGAGCAGTATAAAATTCTGTGCTAGAAGACCTTATTGCGTCTCTGCAGAAATGCCTGAAAATGTAGACCACAGATACAGACTGGAGTGAACAGTCTAATTCTAACATTAACTTTAAAAAGTAGCACACTGAGATTACATTACCCAACTTGTTGGGGAACGCCTCGGAATCCCCCCAGTAGAGCTGGTGGAGGTGGCTGGGGAGAGGGAGGTCTGGGTCTCTCTGCTGAGGTTGCTGCCCCTGCGACCCGAACCCGGACAAGCGGAAGATATTGGATGGATGGATGGATAGAAGTAGTAGACTGTATAGGTAGCAAACATATTATTTAATATTATTTTATATATTGCTTCTCTTGTTTAATCAACATGGTTCCACACAGACTGGGAAGGAAAGGAGGGAGTGACAGTGACAAGGCTAGAGGGACATTTTGTCTGCGTATACAAATGTATTACAGTGAGACTTGAACAGATATTTCCACTGTATAACTTATTATTGTTCTTATGTTGCTTAGGTCATGGTGTGTGGTTGAGCAGACTGAATGATCCAATTTTCATAATCCCAGACGGCACACACCCAGCTCTTGCTGGCTTCTACATGTTCTGGTCTATGATTATAGTTCTCCAGGTAGGTGTGTACAGTATTTTACTCTTTCTAGGCTTTCATATATACTGCTCACAAAAATTAGGGGACACTCCAAAATAAAAAATCCACTAATGAAATATTTAGTAATTTATGTGAGCAGTGTATTAGAGGAGGGAACAAGTCCCTAAGGGCATATTCACACTGAGCCCTGTTGCCTTGAACCACGCTGGAGCGCAGTTGACCCTGAAGGGAATTTGGCATGACGGACTTGATTTCATTTTGTGTGGGCTGATACACAGCTCTCTCATAAGCTCTGTAATAAATAATACATTTTAATTATGCAATGGATATTACTTTTATTTTTAACATTAAATAGTATGTTTACAATGATTATCTGTAGGACAAACTCTGTATTTACCACAGGAAAGGATGAAGCACGACGAAAGAATACAAATACATGTGCACGCAATACCCCAAAATATGAACGTGAAAACTGAATTTGAGAAACTTTATCTTCTAAACTTATAAAGTTAATACATGGATGCAAGTATGCTTTGTTATAGCGTTTGAGATTTAGCTCTGGGGCCTCCGATTTATCATCTCTCATCCTTTGTTTGATTGGAGTCCACTTGTGGTAAATTCAGACACACAGCCATTTATATAAGGTTTGTATGAAACAAGCTTTCCATGAGACCAGACTTGATGGCTGTTGATGAAAATCCCAGTGGATAAGCACTTTCGGAAATATTCAGGCCAGACCCGTCTAGCACCTAAAACCAAACATTTACATTTACGGCATTTAGCAGACGCCCTTATCCAGTGTGGCTTACAATTGATACAGTTTTACTGTAAAAAGCAGTTGTTAAGGGTCTTGCTCAGGGACCCAACTGTGGCAACCTGGCAGAGGTGGGATTTTAACCCTTAACCCAGTACCTTAACCGCTAGGCTACCACAGTCCCGATGTCCAAACAGAAATCTGTCTTGCTTTAATGTTCATCCTCATGTGTTTTTGTGTTACAGGTGCTCATTCCCATCTCTCTGTACGTTTCTATAGAAATAGTGAAGCTGGGGCAAATATATTTTATTCAGAATGATTTGGATCTCTATGATGCCAGGCTGGATACTGGCGTGCAGTGCAGGGCACTGAATATCACAGAGGATATGGGACAGATCCAGTATTTGTTCTCTGACAAGACAGGAACACTGACTGAGAACCGCATGCTGTTCCGGCGGTGCACCATCGCTGGAACTGAATACCCACATTATGAGCATGGTACGTTTCACCTTTCACTCTATCCCGCAGTGGTTTGAAAACAAACCCACCCCACCTTTGTTCAAGCTTGAATGTGACTGCCCTAAATCAGTTCATACTTGTAGGAAAGATCACAATTCTACAACACAATAAACAACAGCTACAGACTTACTGTCTTCTATTGCTGTACACATAACGCTTTTGTTTAGAAGCGCCAAGAGGTACAGTTGTGAAAGTCAGATCATGTTTACACACATCACCACTTTGTTTTGAGTTACATTACATTGCCTCATCACTGTCTTCGAAAATCGGAAAACAGTTGAACATTACAAAATCAGTGGCAGAATGTGAACTACACTGCTCACAAAAATTAGGCGATATTTCATTTTAAATGTCAGTTTAATAATATATTTGATTTTGAATAATACAAGTGTTAGATGTTTATAAAAAGTTAAAAAAAAAAACTATTGCTGAACCACTGTACAGGGAGGAAGTGGAGTGAAGTGTGCAGGTAGTAGACAGAGAAAATGAGAAATAGAAATGCAAATAGACACACAGATAAAACCTTAAATAGGTAAAGACTCAAAGGATACAGGTGAAAATTATATGGACATGTAGAACAATGGTGAAAAAAGACTGTACACACAGTATAGAGATATGAGATCAGACTAAGATTTCAGTGACAGCAGAAAGAAAAAAGTTAAAGTACCCCATAAAAAGGCAGTACGAAGCCATTAAAATGCAATATTATACATGTTTAATGTATTCAATCCATTACAAATGCATGCTCGTCCATTTTTAAAATAGTTGTAGCCACCAATCATAAAAATGGCTTAGAAATATCACTGCACCTTTACCCTTAATAAAAATATCAGAATATCTGAATATTCATAAGCATGAAATTCAGAAACTCCTTCATGGCCATCTGCTATCCCATAATAGTAGGATGGCAGAGTAACTGCTACTGCAATGTTGTTATGCTGCAGTGTCATAGTTCCAGTGATTCATATCATCAGAGCACAGTATCAATGTGTTTACTTTTATGTTTATGGAATTTGAAATTCTAAAAAAAACAGAACTGCTTAAAATCCAACCTTTTTTGGGTATGTTACTAACCAATACAGTTTTGAAATTAAACTAAATGAAACAGTGTCAAATGAGCACACTATTGTGTATTTCGTTTTCTGACAAGTATTAAGTGTTTGGTTTGTAGCTGTCTGTTTAACACTAGCCAAAGTAGATGACTGTGTGGGCAGAAAATGCATTGTTCAAAAGTCTTAGTCCACCATTAGATTTGTTATTTTTTTTACCCATCCAAATAATAAAAAAAGTTGGGACAGTATGGAAAATACATTAAAACACTGTTTCTTACATTTACTTTGATATTTAATTCATTGCAGATACTGATCCTGATGTATTTCAGGTTTTGTCTGGTCAACTTCATTTAATTGTTCATTTAAATGTTAATGAACATTCGTTCCTATATTTCAGACCTGCAACACATAAAAAAATTGGGATGGGGAATTTTAGTGCTTGTATTGAATTAATTACATTTAAAATGAAACGAAAGCAACCAAGGCTTAAACCTTGAAATATCCTTTGCTGAGATAAAAACTACAGCTAAAGCCAAAGCAGATAGACAGGAAACAAAGTCAACAGTAACAGAACTTGGCAACAAGACAAAAAGGAAACCAAGAAAAAGGAAACCAAACAAAGCCTAGATCCCAAAGGAAGAAGCATTGAAAATATAACTGTAAATGGAACCTTCACCCTGGCCATGGGGTCTATTCAACCATAGATCTTACCATATGTTCAAGAGATGTATATTTATACAAGTTGGGAGAAACTGGAGGACCTATGTGGTAGCGGCCATTTCCTAATCACAAATAAATTGATGTCCAAGACCAAGACGCATACAACACGGAGATGGCACCTGAAGAAAGCTGTTTGGGCCAAGTTTAACATGTTTTTTGAGGAAAAACTTCAAAACCGCAATCATACTACACCAAACACGACTGAGCAACTCACCAGTGCCATTGTTGATACAGCTTCTCAGTCTATCCCACTAACACCAGCAAAATCCAAAAAAACCTCATAATCCAGTTTAACAATGAATGTAAAAAGGCGATAACAGCCCGGAAACAAGCACAAAATACTTTTCACTGCCTTCCAACCACAGATAAGCTTTTTAACCTTTAAATTCTTAAATTCACACAGATAAAGCATACATAATAATTAATCAGTCAAAGAAACATATATGGAAAATGCTTGTGTCACAACTAAAAGGAAATTCCCCTTCTAGAACAATAGGAAACACAATAAGAAACATGAAGAGCAAAGGTAAACTCTCTCAGATCCAACACCTCGAAATAAGTGGACGCCTAATAACCACAGAGAAAGAAATAGCCAACAACCTTTCTGAGCACTTTCTATCAATGTCCTCAATGGCCAAATATTATTCTAACTTTAACAGGATAAGTGAATTACATGAAAGGGGAAAGCTAAACTTTGTCAGAAAACAATCAGCCTTATAATAAGCTGTTCACTCTGGAAAAGCTCATTATGGCCATCCATAAATCTCATGACACAGCATCTTGTCCAGAGATCCTCCATTACCACATCAAGATGAATGACATTACACAAAGTGTACCTCCTAATGTCATGACCTGGCATCCAGACCCATTACTAACCCTAGACTGGAAAGTCATAAAAATAGAAATGTACAATCACTTAAAACCAAATGCCTGAAGGTGCTGAATATCTTTATCATCCAGGTAAACATAAGATACTGGTCAGATAGCCATCAACAAAAACAGCTCTACGTTACGTTAATTCGATCGCGTTTAGACTATTGTAGTGTTGTCTACATTGGAGCCAGGTCTTCCTACCTAGAACCGCTTAACACTGCACATCATCAAAGACTTAGATTGGTCTTAGGATCATACAAAACCTGTTGAATGCCTCCATGTAGCAGCAGATGAACCACCGCTACATATCTGGAGACTACGCAGTACGCCATCAAGGTCCAAGGTTATAAAAAAATCCAGCACACCAGTCACTTTTTTAAAACCAATGCCAGCACCTATATGACACTAAAGAGAATGAGATCAAACCACTAGGAGACCGTATCAAAACCTTCCTAGAGTCTCTTACCATACCACTTAAACCCAACAAATGTCCTATGATAC
Source organism: Parotocinclus cabessadecuia (assembly GCA_036873895.1). Taxonomy (NCBI): domain Eukaryota; kingdom Metazoa; phylum Chordata; class Actinopteri; order Siluriformes; family Loricariidae; genus Parotocinclus; species Parotocinclus cabessadecuia. The sequence continues at coordinate 10,303 of JAYJMA010016513.1, forward strand.
ACCCTTGGGAAATCATAAAACCAAGAATAAACTTAAGCCTGGCTAGATACACAAAACAGGATACTCTTTATACAACCTACTTATGTACAATCCAAACAGTCATGGAGATGCACCCAAATCGTCTAAACAGACAGATCCAGAACAGAATCACGCATAAGAGCAGCAATGTGTACAAACTACCAAGACAGCATACACCTTCCTCAACACAGCTCCTGGCCATGAACTACATCCAGATAAGTCAACATAAGCTGTTTCTAATATGCCTAAACTCTACATCCTACCTGCAAGCCCTACTGTCACTCCATACAGACCACACAGTTATAGTGTAGCTTTTGGCTACACTCTGTGCCAAAATGGCTTTTAAATGTGGTGTAAAGGAATGGCAACATTACAAAGTCCCAACTTTTTGCAGTGTGTTTCAGGCCTGAAATGCAGGAGTGAACGTTTAATAACGAACAAATAACGATATCGCAGGTTAATACTGTGAACCTGACTTCTCAGTCTCTTTATTAAGTTGCAAACTGAAAATACGGGAAATATGTGCCAATTGAAATAAGTTAAACATCAGAACAAAATAGCTTCTCCGGGAAAAGGAAGTATTTAGTGTGACCTCCCCAAAAAAAAAGTGTTCTTTTTTTGGTTTCTACCCATTCAGAATAGACCGTTCCTGATCAAGCTTTTTTTTTAGTAGGATTGTGGGTTTCTGTGCTATAAAGCTCATTTGTACTCTCTGGTTATTATCTTTGTGGAGTTGTGGCCATGTTCTATGTACTCAATGTACCAAGAGTCTAACTGTGCAAAAAATGTACATGTATTATTAATAAAAGCTTTGTTTTGAAATATTTGTTTATGTCCAAAAAACATAAAACATATCGACTCAGTGTGGCTTAAAAAAACTAGTGGAAAAGGGTCATATACGTAGTAATTTACATTGAGTGATTTAGCAGATACCAGATGCCTTATCCTGATAGTTTTACAGTCCAAGCAGTTGTAGGTTAAGGGCCTTGCTCACAGACCCAGTGATAACAGTGGCAGAGGTCCAGATGATCCAGAGTTCAATGCATTAACCACTATGTGTATAACTTTGGTACCTAATTTGACTTTTAAAAAGAATTGTATCTCTTTCTCCAGCATGTGCTATAGAGCAGTATGAAAAGCAGGCATCTGAGCAAGTTGATCACACACTCACCATGCGTTCTCGCTCCAGCAAGAAGTCTCTAAGTTTTAACCGTAGCTCCCTCTCCCTGGACTCGCATACTGCAGCTTTGGATACGCACTCGCCACACAACACTCTTCAGAGGCCCGGGGCTTTCAGCAGTGCTTTGGTAAGTAAAGACATCTTACTTGTAACACGTCCTTTGTTAGTAATACAGATAAAAATGCCATAATATAAGCATATCTTGACCATTTTACAGCTCATATATGTGCGGTTAACGTATTTGTGTATTGACGTTCAGTATGTAAATTTTCCTCAGGAGTGTGCAGTGGTTCCAGACGTGCAACTTCATAAAAAGATGCAAGCCTTCTCGTCTCCCGCATGCTCTTCCTTCGATGGGGCTGAACTTTCACATATCCTGGACTTTTTTCTTGCCCTGGCCGTCTGTAACACTGTAGTGGTGTCTTCCCCCAGCCAGCCACGCCACATGGTATGATGAACTTAGTGTGACTTGTTTTTTTGGAGTGATATTTTCTCTCCTCTTATGTTACTTATAATCCCTATTTTACACTCAGTCCTTTTGTCTGTCCGGACAAAAGTCCTGTTTAATATTTCAGACCAGTAGCAGGTGCTGACATATGCTATTTCGAGAAGTGGAGTTTTCAAAACCCAGCCCAGGAAAGCTAATGTGAAATACAATTACACAAATTCTTATTTGGAACTTTCGGTTCTGTAATTTTAACATCAATTTAATTCAATTAAATGGGGTCCAATTGAACAGGGTACAAAGTGGAACCAAACCTAGATTTGGTCCCAATTAATCACAGGGCACATGCACACAAACACACTCACAAAAAACACACATTCATTCACACCATTAAACTGAACTACTAGCATGTATTTGGAACGTTGTAGGA
>JAYJMA010016533.1:0-12374 GCA_036873895.1 Parotocinclus cabessadecuia
AAAACAGTAAGCTTACTAATTAAAGCTTTACTTTAGTTACTAATGTGTTCTTTTCCTTTTAGTGACTTTGTGTTTATTTTGCTGACCAATGTTGGCTGCATTTTAGTTAGTGTCTGTCTTCCTGTTACATTGTGTTATTGCTCTCCTTTGGGCTATTAGAGGAAACTTACTCAAGTACTAACAAAACTCTTAGTGTTTCAACACTATCAACACCACTGACTTGCAGACTTAAAGCAATCATAACAGAGTGAAAGGAAGGTATGCATGCCACATACCACTGCGAGTTAGAACCAGTGCTTTGTGTAGATTTCCTCCAGTTTGGTGAGACCATTGTGAGCACTGGAATACCTTAGGACAGATGATCTATGAATATTTTTCTCAAATATAGTATAAAATAATAATATATGCGGGTGCATAATAAAAATAATATTCAAGTTTTAAAACTAATTAGAACAAAATTCAGCAAATGAGACAAAATATTATACTTAGTAAGTCATTTATTGGGGGAATGATTTCCCTATCAGTAAGTGTGGTAAAAACTTTTTAGAGAGTAGTTTTTATTGTCAAATCCTAAGAAATCGCTTTTGTTTGTTGAATGATACAGTTCCACAAACGTGCTGTGAAAATTTGGATTTGATAGATCCATGTACTTTAACTACAACATGGCACCCACTCACACGTTATTCTTAATTATTACTTCTTTTTAATTATTCTTTTAAAACTCAGGGTTTCCTGGAGAGCACATGGTGCCATTTTCAGTATGTTTTAGACAGGACACTAGTCCATTGCATGACTGTGTATGGAGCCCTGTTGCAAACGTCCTATATATAACTGTTCGTGTGTAGATATTTATGTTTAAACTGTACTTTGACCTATTCTCAATTTCTCAATATCGGCTTATCTTCCATAGTTTTGAATAAAAAAAAAAACAATTATGCATGGTTGAACACTAGTTAATGCATAAGATTCTTGCAGAAGACTTTCACAGTCCGGACTGACCATTTTTTCTGTCCTGGAAAAACATTCACATATCTTTTTTAAAAATGTAGAGCCATGCAATAGAAAAAAAACAGTGCAACCCAAACAGCTTTCACAAGCTTATTTTGAAGTTTGAGGTTTTCCTCTTTAATTACAGGCTAAGCAGGAGCAGAAAAGCCCAGTGCTTTGTTGTTGATTCCGGGTGGCTGAGGTGTGTGACAAGCCAAACCAGAATCTGAGTTGTAATAAGGGCAGAAACAATATAGCAGTTCTATCTCAGTTCGTCTCTCGAGTGTCATGTTTGAGTTTTTAGTCTTTTCTTACCTAACAGTAGGTGGTTCATGACAATGGCAATTATAACAAATGGTCATTAAGCCAAACCCCTTTTGATACTCTCTTCACATTCTTTTCTGTGTTTGGTCACAGTGCCTAGGTTATAATGTGATGTTTTAACCAAAAAAACCCTTTAAAGTATAGGCTATATTGAGTTATTAAGTTATTAAGTTATTCAGAGTATTCAGTTAATAAACTGATCCATTGTACACGGACTAAAATGATGTCTAGTTGTTCATGAAAGAGACCAGACAGTCCATACCTTAAATCTAATCTCCTCTCGTTGATTGGGAGACACGACTTTGGCAGACATCATTATAGACTCGTCTCTTATATGTGTACCTTGAATGATTAATCAATGTGTTTAATAAAGAAAGTATTATTTATGTGGGTACAGATCAGAGACTGAGAATGAATAACGGAATACAGACTCCAAGGGGTGTAAATCCTGTCTGGCAGCTGTTGTCACTGTGTGTTTTCTAGCCCACATATAATCTTCCTGTCCCAGAGTGTGCTAGCTGGTGACAGCACCATGTGTGGAGTGAGGTTGTGCCACGAGATCGCTCACTCCTGGTTTGGATTAGCCATCGGGGCGAAGGATTGGACAGAGGAGTGGATCAGTGAGGGCTTTGCCACATACCTGGAGGACGTGTTCTGGGCCAAGGTCCAGCAGGTATTCAGAGCAGCTGTTTTTGCTGTTGTATCTATTCTGATAACCTTTTGTTTTTTGTGTTTTGTTGTTCTAACTATTAAAAAAGCATGTGCTTCAGAACACACTTCAAACGTGGCAATATTCAGCATAATCATTTTCTGAGAATGTACAACTGCATTATAGAGTTCTTATGAGCATTTTCTGATGAGTGTGTTTTCTTGGTGGCTCATTCGGATTACGTAGATTACAGTTTAAAGATCTCGCACTGGGAGTATTTCTCATGGCTCATATTCTTACAACATTTGGTGTAAGATTTGCCCTTTAAAAAGTACTTACCTTGAAGTTCGATCAAATCATGAAGATTTACTAGACATACCTTGTGCTACATTCCTTGGCACATACAGACTTTCTAAAGAAAATTACGCAGCAATATTTGCACTGGATGTCTTTATCAGGTTTTATGTTTGAATGCATTATGTCCTGGTTGATATTACTTTGGGGTTTGCATGCGTGACTTAAAATGAAGCAATGGGTACTCGTGTTTATTTTTCATTGCGTTTCTCATTCTTTTTCTCTTAAATGCTATATGCAAACAGTCACAAATTAACAGCACTGGGTTCGAGGGGCAGTATAAGCTCAAAGCTTTGCTTCGTTGGAGAAGATTGAAGGATGAGTTGGAGAATTCAGAAGAGGAGTTGCAGGTCCTCAGGTCTGACCAATCTTACATACGTTCTCATTATTTGTCTGTCGTTTAATCCATAAAACCTATTTAGTAATGTCACCTGTTTGTACACTTGTTTCATTTTAGTGATAGGGCAACTATCCGTTTCCAAATGTGAACCACTAGCCTGTAGATAATTTGGTTGGGTTGAAGCAATTTTACGCTGTGTTTGATATTTTCGTTGTCAAAATGGCAAGCACGCTGGCTCATTTGATGTGGAAAAGCAGTGCAGAGCATTCAAAATATGCTAATACTGTGCTATTTTCAATTCAATGTTAGTTCAAAATTGTGTTTGTAGTACTTCCTGCCAATACCCACTTTAAGTATAGCAATGCTGGATTATCTATAAATTGATGCTTATAAGGCTTTAAGGAGCCTTGTCCCATGCTAATTTTAAATCCATTTTAAGGATGTTCCCAGGTTGTCACATCAGTTTAGCGTACATTATAATTGATTCTATTGGATTTTAATTCTGATTAAATTTATTTATTTATACATACATATATATATATATATATATATATATACACTATATAATACATAGAATGTCATGAAATTATTTACTTAATTTGTCCCCTTTACTGTTCTTTAATGCTCAAGACCCCACAGTCATCCTCTCTTTCATCATTGCACACAACACGCTGCCTGGAGAACGGTGGGGGATAGACATTTGGGGTAGGTGGGCTATTTTCAGTCCAGCAGTGACACTAAGGTGTTTAAGAACTCCAGCAGCACTGCTGTGTCTTAAACGCTCATTCCCAACGCAACACACACTAACACACCACCAAATCAGTGTCACAACACCACAACAGGGACGATTCCTATTTACGAATTCCTAAACACTCAGTTGTACTTACTGTACAAAAACATAAGAACTAAATGGTTTTTTTAACCGCTGCTTGTGTTTATAGCACTGTATATGTTAGTTATGTGTTTGTATTAATAACTGTACTGTTAATCCTGTCAAGCGTTGAGTGTGAAATGAAGCAAATTCACCACGATGATTTTTAATCAACGATGCCAATATTTCCATAACTTACTGTACACCACGTGTGCAGGTATAACACGCATCACACGCTACCGACATCGAAAAAGGCTCTTGTTGGCTCTCTCGTTCCCTTATTCACTCATTCTTTCTGCGTGGCTTTGGATAGATAGGAGCTTTTTGTAAAGGTAATGACCCATCTCAGAATCCCGTCCAGAGAGAGAGATGGGTGTGATTAAACACATTCCTGTGCTGAATTTGTGGTGGGGAGCAAAATAAAGTATGAGTAATGCACGGTAAACACTGGCACAGCAAGAATGACCATCCCTGATAAAGCTTCTGAAGGTTTCCTGATAAGAATAATTTAACATATTTTACTCACCTCAGTGGATCTGGACCTGGCAGAGTGGTGGGAATCTTGGCTACCATGAAGCTGTGAATTCCCACATGCCAAGCATGGTCACCAAATGAGTGTCACAGTGTCCTTTGTAGGGCCCATGCAGCCAAACCATGCATTGCATTTGACTCACAGCATTTGTAAGTGTGGTTGCTAAATATTAATGACAGCATCTGTTTGATGAAGATATATAAGTTGGTCCAGGAATTGGAACAGTGGTGACAAATTGGTTAATGTACAGCACTGTGGACTTTTTTGATTTTATTAATCCATACCTTCATATCTTCAATAAAAGGGTGCTAAAACAGAGTGCTATCTTTATATTTAAGGAACCTCTGGGCAGTATAAAAAAGCTTTTACTATCAGGGACCATATTATTACATCAGAGAAGGATGGACAAGTAGAACAATGCTTAATTTCTTCTTCTTTCTTGGCTAATCCTAGCGCTTGCTCCGTTTTGTATGTATTTAGCATTCTAGACTGCATGTGTTCACTTGACTGCCAGTTCATTGTGGTCCATTGCCTTCATTAACATTTCCGCAGGTTCCTCGGGTTCCTTTTGTGCTAAAGACTTGGCTGTTCTAGTGTCTTGCAAGGCATGTTTGTTTGCTCAGTGTGATTCTCCATGTCTCCACAGGATGGCGTACACAGCGTTGGCGCCCAGGGTCAACATGTACTGTGGCATCTGTGTATGGCATAGTGGCATCTAACCAAATTTGGTCTTTAGTAACCATGTCCAAATTAAATACAGGTGCACTAAATATCATGTGGACATCATTTGTTATCACATATTCATGAGTACATGTCTGGTGGTTTGGAAGCACATTGCACTGACGCATCTTTCTAGATAGTTGGATAAGACTGATTCAACTTTGTCATTGCACAGTACAGGTACATGGCAACAAAATGCTGTTAGCCTCTACCTGAAGTGGTAATAGTGGTATAGTGCAATTACAGAAAGGAGAGGAGATATGTGGTAGACGTGTTAGCCAGCGTGAGAGGGGTTGACAATGAAGCTTTAGGGAGGGTCTACTGACCATCTCTGCTGTTTGCTTTGTATACAAGGATACTTTTTACTGGTGTTGTTTAACCACACCCTTCACCTAATACTCACTGTCACAGTCACTCTAATATAGTAAATCCTGTCTTTAACCGTTGACACTCAAAACCAGCAGGTGAATATCTGTACAGGAGGTAATAATAAACTATTCTAAGCTGCTTGCAGTTATGAATTTCCACTAGAGGGGTCTCTAAAACGTAATTACAGACAACTGTGTTCTGTAGTCTTACTAATGTGGAGTTTCCTCGAAAGTGTGCATGTTACCTCATTAATTCCCTGCTCTTTGGCATTTTAAAAATAAAAGCCTGCAGTGTTGTAATGCTACAGCCATCCTTACCAATGAAAAAGATGATTTGTAACGATGATGCGTGCTCCGGTAATGAGGCGCCTGCATATTGATTCTGCAGTGCCAGCATGGCAAGAGGCTCTTTATGGGCACGCTCAGTTAATCTCCTGACGCAGATCAATACTTTTTAAACCGGGGTAATGATCACTTAGGCAGCCATGGCCACTGTTACAACCACTGTTTATGTGCCAGCGTCTGCTGGCTCTCTGCTTTCAGGAAGGAAACCCTCTTATCAGTCATTACCTCTGATACACAGGCAGAAAACACAAGTAACCGACTGGGAAGCTGTGTTAGCTGCTGTTTTGTAGCTCGTGTGTACTGAGACTGCTTTATCACTTTACCCAGTTTTAAAACGGGATGCTCAATGTACAAATAATTTTGTGTTAACTGCTTTAAATTGTAACAGAAAGCAAGTACCAAACATTTGATAAGGCATTCACTAATTTATAGTATAATTCGTTTCAGTAGTAATTTGTATGCGAAGGACCATCTATTTTGCAAATGCATCTCTATCAGGTGTACTTACTGGGTTGTTAAGTAAGTCTTGATGCTGTCAGGGAAACTCTACTCAGGCCTTGTGCAATGTAGCATTCATTCTTTAGCAGCTGTAAATATGCTTTATCTACATGCTTTGCAGGCCTAATAAGGACAATACAGGAGAAGTCACAGAGTCTGGAGCCTCCATAGTAAGACATGCCCTTAACCCAGGAAAACCATTCATGCAAGTGCACTACCTCAAAGTAAGTCCTCAAAAGTTGACCTTGGGAAATTGTGAAACTGGAGATTAGCAATTTACTCTATATACAATCTAAAACAAAAGCTAGGAAGGGACAACGATTGTGTTTGTTTCCATCTTGGCATTAGTGGAGCTGATGTTACATATGGCAATCGTTATAGATCTGTGTGTATGTGTAATAGAGTAAATATTGTATTGTGTGATTATCTGTGAATCTACATTTTCTACCTCTTTTTGTAAGGGTTATTTTCTCCTGCTGTTCCTGGCTGGTAAGGTTGGTGAGGATGCATTCCTAAGCTTCTTTGGAATTTTTGTCAGAAGATTTCATGGGCAGCTTGTTCTTTCTCAGGTAATGGAATTTAATGTGACATGCTTCAAATTCAGGAATAGCCTTTGAATATAAAACATATAGAATTGTTGATTACCAATTAAATATTACATTCTACCATTAGTGGTGTATAGTTATAGGTGTGTAGTTATACAATTACTGTCTATAGACCACCTGTTAGTTATAAAACATAAGATTATCACTGTCCACTGTTTAGTGACTATAGAGAAACATTATACCCTGTTCTTACCTTTTTGTCACAAAGTTACATTTAGTTAAATAAAAAAATGATTGAATTGATTTTAAAAAATAACCTTCTACTTCTAGGTAATTAATACTACAATAACATATTCTGACCAATTCTAAACACTAAACTACTTAAATAATTATATACAAAATAGAAATAGAAATATTTCACATCACAGAAATAGAATCCATGGGAACTGATGACATGGGAAAACATTTAGTGTCTGATTAATAAAAACAGGAGTAGAATGGGAGTAGAATCTGTTATGCTGAATAAAGGGTTGTAACGACTATTCTAAAGTCTTGAATCATCTGAGTATCTTTCTGATCTTTCATAGACATATAATATAAATGCCTGTAAAAGCATACCTGCTCTGAAGGAGCTCCTTCAAATTCGTGAAGTGCAGAGCCACCGTGATTGCATCATTTTTGGTGCGCGCACCCTCACACTAATTGCATAAAGTAGAAGTAGAGATACCTAAAAAAAAACCTAAGTACAATAACAGTGTACTTGTGTTGCCCTACTTACCATGTATGCAAGTGGCCAGTGACAACTTTGGATTTGCAAGTCTTTATGGCTGAAATTGGTGGATCTGAGCATTGGACAACAATCTCACAGGCTTTGCACAAAACAGTCCTATATAAAAGATTCTCTCCTGAATAAGTGCCACAGTGCCAAACGAGTCTTGTATTCACTTTGCAAAAATACTTGGAAGATTCTGCTATTCTTCTGATACAGCTAAAGTACTGGACAGATGGAGACCTAGACCCAATACCCACTGACAAGCATGGTGGTTGTAACATTATGTTGTGGGGGTTGTTCTTCAGTAGGGACTGGGCATGATCCAATGCCAAAATGCATGTTGTTCAGTATGCCCTGATCCTTGAGGAGAGGTTGTGTCACTCTTATAGAAAGCTGAAGATATGCAGGTAATTATTATATCAATATAGCAGGAAAGCAACCCTAAAAATTATGCAGTGGCTTTAAGATGGAAATGTGTATGTCTCAGTCAAATAAAAATTCTGAGGATAGAAATGAATCAAATGGCTAAACGCGAACAATTGCGTCAAGCAAAATAAATCTTTTCCAAACCAAGTATACAAACTGGTAAAACATATAATGTTCGATGCTTTTGATGTTTCATCTTTCCACATATAAGCTCTCCAAATGTTATTGGTAAAGTGTAAGAATGGTAACACCATGTTAATAACATTTTGCTATTTGAAGTATAAAATCAATGGCACAAATGACTTTTACAATCCTGTTAATCCATTGTCTTTCATTTTCAGAACTGTTTTCATCAACGTTTTTTGTTAGTTTTTGTGTGTTGTAACGAAAATTATGTAAATCAAGATGGAAAAAGAAATTTCAGGTTGTAAGGCAAAAAATAATACAAAAGGGGGGCTGACAAGTTGTAAATAGCAACATAGGATATTGTCTTTGTTTACCAACTATGTACACCTACACTCACTGGACACTTTATTAGTAAAATAGTTGAAAATAAAAATATTCAGCCAATATCCAACACACTGCATCTGTTGGTAACTGACCCCTTGTCTTGAAGATTTTATGCTCTGTGCCGGTGCTATACGGTTGGCTGATTTGATTAGATAATCACATAAATGAGTCGGCGTACACATGTTCCTTATTAAGTGCTCAGTGAGTGAGTGTATGTAATACTGTTCCCGTGGAATATATTAGAGACTAAATATAATTTTATTCCATGCCATGGGCTGACTCTCTAATTGTTTTGTGAAGGACTTCCTTCAGATGTTTCTGGATTCATTTCCTGCTTTGAAAAGGTAAATATGAGCTATGCTAACAAACTCATTAACTGTGCCCACTGGTCATTTGATCATTATGGGATTTTGGTAGCTGTGATTCTATCCAAAATCAGTCAGACTGCATGATTATAACCTAGTAATAAACTTCAGTCCAGACATCACTGTTGCACCTGCTAGAGCTATCTTATTGCCACACGTTAATATTATTATATCACTGTTATTGTACTACGAAGTGGCCTAATGGTGCACTTATGTGGTTCCATATTATTGATGATCATGGTGAATGATACAAGCCCAAATAATAAAAAGTTGGGATAGTATGAAAATGACACAAAGTATTAAAAAAAGAAAATGCGACAAAGTCAACCCCTTACTGTTGCTCACTTGTTTTCAGAAGGAATGGGACTAAAGAACACTTGAAATACTTATTTGCTTAGTATCCTCTTTGCCAAAGCATCTTTAAAATGTTGTGACCAGAAATGGCAACATTACAAAGAGGTAAATGCATTACTATACCAGCTGGAATGAGTCACAGGTCTGGAATGTAGCAATGCATATATTTGTATACTGAACAAAAATACAAACCCAACACTTTTTGTTTTTGCTCCCATTTTTTATGAGCTGAACTAAAAAAAGTCTTTTCCCATATACACAAAAGGCCATTTTCAAATATTCATAATATAATTCATATATATATAATCAAATATTGTTCACAAATTCATCTACATCTGTGTTAGTGAGCACTTCTCTTATGCCGAGATAATCCACAATATGACAGGTGATGTTATATAAAAATGCTGTTTAGTCAGCATGATTATTGCACAGATGTACCTTATGCTAGGCCACAATAAAAGGTCACTCTTAAATGTGCAGTTTACCTTTACTGTATTTCCCCAATTCCAGTGAAGTTGGGATGTTGTGTAAAACATAAATAGAAACAGAATTTTTAAACAATTTTGCTATTTTTAAACCCGTATTCAGTTAAATACACTACTACAACAAGATATTTAATGTTCAAATGGATAAACTTTTTTTTGTTTTTTTGCAAATATTCACTCATTTTGAATTTGATGCCTGCAACACGTTCCAAAAATGTTAGGACAGGGGCAACAAAAGACAAGTGGAAGAATGCTCAAAAACACCTGTTTGGAACATTCCACAGGTGTTAATTAACCTTGTTAAATAACAAGTTAATTGGAATCAGGTGAGTACCATGATCCAAAAACCAACATTAAATGCTCGTGATATCCAGAGAATCTACAAACATGCTCAGTGGGTAACATGTCTAGTGAGTATTCTGGCCATGCAAGAACTGGGATGTTTTCATTCTCACAGGAATTGTGGACAGATCTTTGTAACATGGGGCCGTGCATTATTGCGCTGCAACATGACGTGATGGTCATGGAAACGAACGGCACAAAATGGGCCTCAGAATCTCGTCACGGTATCTCTGAGCATTCAAAATGCCATAGAGATATTGCATCTGTGTTTGTTGTCCATAACATATGCTTACCTGAGATGGTTTCTGCTATTTTGTGGAGAAATTCTTTGGTTTGTAAACCTATTGTTGCAGCAGCTGTCCAGGTGGCTGGTCTCGACTCATCTTGGAGGTGAGGATGCTGGATGTGGGGGTCCTGGGCTGGTGTGGTTACATGTGGTCTGCGGTTGTGAGGGCAGTTGAATGTACTGCCAAATTCTCTGATTTGTGTTTAGAAGCAGCTTATGGTAACATTCAGTTCACAGGCAACGGGTCTGGTGAACATTCCTATAGTCAGCATGCCAATGGCACACTCTCTCAAAATGAGCAACATCTGTGGCTGTGCTTTGCTGTGAGATAAAACTGCACATTTTAGAGTGGTCTTTTATTGTGGCCAACCTAAGGTACAACTGTGAAATAATAATCAGCATGTTGATATTCCACATATGTGAGCTGGATGGATTCTCTCAGCAAAGGAGAAGTGCTCACCAACACAGATTTAGACAAATATGTGAATATTTGAGGGGAAAAAAGCCTTTTGTCTACATTGTAAAAGAATTAGATCTTTGAGTTCAGCTCATGAAATGTAGGAATGGAAACAAACGTGTTGTGTTTGCATTTTTGTTTAGTATATTTGATATAACTGAAATGAAGTTGACATGACAAAACATGATATATGTGCATATGCGTGCAATGAAATAAAAGTCAAAGTAAATGGAAAAGAGGCCCATTTTTGGTTTACTGTTTTTGCATTTTCCATACTGTTCATACCCAACGTTTTTCTGATATGGGGTATTTATGCCCTCCCAATCTGGATAGTCTTAGGTATACACAGTGTCTTCACGTTAATTCTTGTTCCTGTGTATGATTAATCCTGTGTTCCTGGTATGATAATGCTTAAGCTGTGTAATTACACCCATATTTATTGTAGTACCACCCCAGTCGTTGTGCCAAAGCTGGCACAAATTGCCTTTTTTGTTTTGGTCTTAAAGCAGCCAGAGAGCATTTTTCTAGGGAAATCAAAATCTGCATCCAAACTGCTGTTGCTTTCTATGTTCAGTTCAGCTCAGGTGTCTCATTCCAAGGACCTTACCTTTTTTGTGGTACACCTGATGGTCCAGTCATTTGCTGACCAGTTCAAAACAAGTTTTTTTTAAGTGAATTAGCTCTCTGTACTTTTTAGTTACCACACTCTTTACTCATATGAATTTGAACATTATCCATGTCCCCAGTAAGGATAATATAGGGACTGCTTGTAGCCTAGCGGTTAAGTTGATGGTCCAGGGTACAAATCCCACCTCTGCCAAGCTGCCACAGATGGGTCCTTAAGCAAAGCCCTTAACCCACCATTGCATGAATTGTAAGAATGCATCAATTGTAAGTCGCTCTGGATTAGGGCATCTGCTAAATGCCGTACATGTAAATATGCTGAAGAATAACTTATTAAAATAAAACAAAAGAGTAAACAGTCATCTGTGTCTTAGAAGTGAAAACTTTTATGACATGAAAAACTCATTAGATGAACTCTGTCTAACAATGGCCTTTATATCTGTTATCTAGTGAAAATGATAGATCTCTTGGAGCAGTGTCTGAATTCTAGTATTCTAGTTGTGGTTGTTCTAAAAAAGTGAGAGAGGGAAGGAGAGGAATGTTCTTTTCACTGCCTCAAATATATATTACGTTGCTAAAAGTATATGTACTTTTTCAGCCGCACTCAAATCAAGCACATACAGTCAGCTACAGGAGTTTTGGCATACTTATAATATTTACAGTTGTTTTTCATAAAATTTCTTTTCAATTACAGTCGATTCCGGTTAATGGGACCACATCGGGACATGGTCATTTTGGTCCTAATAACCGGCTAGTCCGATTAAATGAACATGCCCTATGGACGTGCTATTTAAATTAAATTAAATGTTTATTAAACCTTTATTGTGTGATTTACACGTATAGGGAATGTACAAACAAGAACTACTGTTGCTTACCAACTTTGTTCATTGAAAAATAAATTTGCAAACAAGTTTTTCGATATTACATACTGTACACATTTTTGGTCTGATTAAGCGCAATAACACTACATGTATATAATAGGATTTGATTCGGTACTTTAGGATTTGGTCCGAATAACCGGTGGTCCCATTAACCGGAATCGACTGTATATGCTTTCACACCTGAATGCAAGAAACTGACCTCCCTCTAATGACTCATTATATAATTAATTTTGTTTTATAATTTGAATTATTATTATTATGTTTTTTTTCTACTACTAATTTACATTTTATTAATAATTTGTTATTTATTTTAAACTAATTTTCCTATAATTTAATATA
>JAYJMA010016543.1:0-12373 GCA_036873895.1 Parotocinclus cabessadecuia
CTTCTAAGGTAGGTTAGCCCGTGTTAACTGACTGTCCAAAAATATTATCTATTTGTAAATTTGAATGCTTCCCGTTTACAATGCCTATAGAAAATCATCATGCCACATCAACGTCTTTTGCCACATTACACCTTAAATTAAACTAAACTCCCACTTTATGATGTTTCAGCTTATGATTTTTGAACAATACTCAGCCACAGATGCTGGGCTTCCAGGCAGCAGCACCAGTGGACTAAACTTTTTGTTTTTGTTTTTCACTTTTAATACATTACTCAAAAAACCACATAAGATATTCAAGTGTTTATTGTAAAAGAATCTGTGTTAATGATTGTGGGTTATGGAAGACTGAAGTGCGAACTGGGTGAACAGAGGATATTGATCAAAGAAGGTTTTATGGCCACGATTGGTCAGTCTGTGCATGTGACAAATTAACAAAACTTTTCTGAAACGGTGCCATATCGAGTCACATTTGACCTCGTGGTACCATGTGACAAAAAGGTTCAGAGTTGGACGAGACTAAGATCTCTTAGAAGAACTGTTTGGCAAAAACGCAATATACAGGACTCTTACTTTAAAGCACGTTGGGAATGTTTTACTGCAGTGATCAAGAAATCATTGATCAGGAAGGGAAAACAGATGTCTTGATGAATAAAACCTTTTAGTAGACAGATGAAGATGGGCAGGTGGTTCACCTTCCAGCTTTACATCAGCCCTAATCATATCAGCAAAAAAAAAAAAGATTAGCAGAAGCCCATATCCAGATCGATACGGATACACGGATACAGTCCTGCAATCCAAGAAATTGTGGTTTAAGGAACTTGCTTGAGGGCCCAACACTGGCAGCTGGCAGAGGTGGGACTTAAACGTTGGACCTACTGATCCATAATCCTGTACTTTAACATCTAGGCTACCACAGCCCCCTACTTGTTGGTGAGTTAAGGACGGGAAGGTGAATGTCCTTGAATGGCCAGAGACCTGACTTAAATTGACAGAAAATCTGTTGATGGGCTTTAAAAGATCTGCGATCACCATGAAATATGACTGAACTTTAACAATCCTGCAAGGAACAACGGGCAAATATTCCCCAGCCTCTATGCACCATCCTGGTAGAGACGTAACCCAACAGACTGATGTTTGTAATTAAAGAGAAAGGTGGCACCGAGGAAATCATAGGAATGATCACTTTTTTATTTCTATTCATTTTAGAATTGTAAAGGTTTTTTTTTTGTTTTTGTTTCAGGCTATACGGCAAAAAAAAAGCTATGATGATTTTGTATGGACACTGTAAGGACCCAATTAGGGCTAAATTTCGATGACATGCAGATCTCAAACGTGAGCTACAATCGGTACATATGGTAATAATTACAATCTTATAATCCTGTGCTTTTTTTTTTTTCCTAATCTATGTACTTACTTACACCGACTGTGTGAGAGTTTTAATGTGTAACGTTTCCATGGCGACACGGTAAGGTCTGATCGGAGGACTCCGATCTAATCCATCTTATTATATCCACATGTTTGGCAAAGATCATTTTAGTAAAATTTCAAATAAACATTATTTCTACATGGCTGTGATGCGTTCGTTTGGATAGAAAGATCTGCTTTCCCAGACCTGGCACAGACAGTCTCCATCAAATGATGATCATAAAGACCTGGGTGGGGTGCAGTGGGTAGCACCATCTCCTCACAGCAAGAAGGCCCTGCTGGAGAAGATCCCAAATGGAGCATCCTGAATCCTTTGCATGTTCTCCCACATTCCAAAAACATGCAAGTTAGGTGGATTGGAGACGCTAAATTGCCTGTAAACTGTTTGATATTAAACGTGTACAGATGAAAGGTGTGTATGAATGTACCCTTGTTCCTGTCATGAATATACAGTAGCTGCTTATAAACCAACCCTTCCCTTACCGGTGAGTTTTTGTAAAGAAAATCCGCTCTTCCAAAATCCGCTTATGTAAATGCATGTTTCTTTAGGACGCCAGACCATGGACCACCACAACTTTTTTTAATGGTTCTAAAGCTAAATGTCACCAATTTGAGTGACTTAGCACGTTTGTCGGTGCTAGACGCGCTTTCAGAAACTGCACATCTCCTGGGACTTTTACACAGAGCGCCATCTATAGGGTTTACAGAGAATGGTCTGAAAAAGGAGAAAACATCTAGGAGAACAAATCTAACCTCAACCAGTCGTTACAACGGGAGGTAAGCAGAAGAACATCACTGAACGTTTACAGCGGGGTGAACCTTGAAGCAGATGGGCTACAGCAACATAAGACCACACCAGGTGCCACTCCTGTCAGCAAAGAACAGGCAACTGTGGTCTGGTCTTGAACCATCCCGATGTACATGTTTGCGTTCTTTGAGTGGGGTTTGATCTGAACAGAAGGTGAAGGGGTGTCAGAAAAAGGGTGAGGGTTTGACCTTCAGACAGTGCTGTACTCCGTCTACCATCCTGATATACTCCCTCTCACTACAACAAAACTGATTCGTCTGCAAGAGAAAAGGGTGAAAATGCAACTATATACCACACTCAAACGGTGCCTACCTGGTACAAATTTGGAACCATGTAGAGAAAGCAATAGACGGAGCTGCATGGAGCTTAAATCGGGCACAGAAGCAGCATGTAAACTTAGACATGCAATAAATCAGAATGTCTTCTATCTTTCCTGGAGTTTTTTTTAAAGGCTCGGTAGTGCAGCCAGTCTCTTCTGAAGCCATCTGTTCCTCTGGGGAAATAAATAAGATGTATTACACAGGATGTAAACATGACACTGTTTATCACGAACACCAGCTACAACCACTACTAAATGCTAAATCATAAAGAACTGTAATAACCTGTATCCGTAGGTTACATGTTAAACAGCTACAACACTGCAGTCATTAAAAGAAATATATACCGCTGAGTAGGAATACTATTATATTTTAGGAGTTCAAACATTTGTAGTTTGTTTCTAGTTATATACGCGAAAGGAAATTCCGTAGTTTTGCCACATGGGGGCTTAGGAGATGACTATAAAAATGCAAGAGCTCTCCGCTGAGTGGCGGCACTAGGGGGCGCTGCAGACAAGTATAATATTTTGCTTATTACTTGCTCCTGTTGTTAATTGCTATTGCAGTATTATTATTTCTCTCTATTGTTTGTATTTAATATTACACTGCCCTTAACCACTTGACCACTTAATTATTTTATTTATGCTCTGGATATAGCGGGGTGCCAGGAAAAGCAGCACATCTACATCCACGCTACTTCTTTTGACCTCGTGCCCCAGTTGACGTCTGTGTGAAGTTTGGTATGTTCTCCTCGTGTCCATGCAGGTTTCCTCCAGGCACTTGGGTTCGTTTAAACCACAATCTACACAGTTCAGTGTGTGAAATGGCTATGTCAAGGGTGTCACAGTTTTATTCTGGACCACATGGTGGCTCCATTTGACTAACTGGGGTTTGAGGTTGTTCTGATTCGTCAAGCTGGCACTATTTGGGCCTTAAGCAAGACCCTTCTTTTACTGCTCGGCGCAGTTGTGACAGGTCACGCTGGACAAATGCTGTGAAGGTAAATGTTTGTGACTTCGTTATGCTAATCTCTCATCCCTTCCGGCGGTCCTGGATTCAGTTTACCCGAGTTCTGATGCAATAGCATTTATTATAGGCGCTCAGCCGAAATGCAAATAGCTCTTCAGAGAATCACACGACAGCAAATCATCATCAATATGAGCTGCTGAAATTCAGACCAACCATCGGAAGGGGGAAGAAGGGCTATTGAAATGACTTTGAACATGTCATGGTTGTTGGTGCCAGACAGGCTGATTTGAGTATTTTGGAAACTCCTGAGCTACTTGGATTTTCACCACCTCTAGGGTTTGCAAAGAATGGTCCAAATCAGAGGAAATATCCAGTCAGGGGGAAATTCCTTGATTCCCTTGCTGATGCCAGAGGTCAGAGGAGAATTCAGACCAGTTTGAGCTGATAGAAATGCAATAGTACCTCAAATAACCGCTT
This sequence comes from Parotocinclus cabessadecuia, assembly GCA_036873895.1. Taxonomy (NCBI): domain Eukaryota; kingdom Metazoa; phylum Chordata; class Actinopteri; order Siluriformes; family Loricariidae; genus Parotocinclus; species Parotocinclus cabessadecuia. Next base: position 3,997 of record JAYJMA010016543.1, read on the forward strand.
GTTACACTTGTTTCAGGTAAAAACATGATCCAGCCTGCCTTGTACGAACGGTTCAGGCAGACAATGGGCCACACTGTGCCTCTTAACACCAACTGGCTGGCTTGCATAGAACTATGACCTCAAAATATCCTGTAAATGCATTGGAACACCTAAAGCGAGCCAGGACTTATTGTTTAACATCAGACATCGTATTCACAGCCATTTTCCAAAACCTAGTGGAAAGCCATTTTCTGTTGTAGCAGCAGCGTGGGGGCAAACTCAATCCTCATTTTTGGGTGTCCACAAACAGCTGTCTATACAGAGTGTATGAATGAGTGATGCCCTGTGATTGTTTGGTTGGGACGTACCAGCCTTCTGTCCTGCGTTTAAGAATTTACCTCCTGATTCACCACCCTGATAAAGATAAAGCCTTTATCGAAAATTAATGAATGATTCCTAAATACGACAAGCTTTAATTGGAACAAAACATTTTAGAGGGAACATCTGTGATTTTTGAGGAAACCTAATATTTTCATTCACCGTTCCATTTAAATCCACGCCCAGACCTACGTGAGTTCCACCTTGATTGAGGCAGGTCTGACTTTTTGTTTTGATTTAAAGAACCTACGCAGCCACAAACATTTTATTTTCCCACACCAACACTTAAAATCGAAATTTATAACACAGTTCTGCGCCCCTTGGATTGCCTTGTCCAATGGAGCAGTGGAGTAAGAGGGTAGAGTTTGTAGCCAATATGGGTGGAGGGTGCAGGGAACAAGTGAACAAGGGACAATGATGGAGTGATGAGGTTATTAGCTACTCACCAGATGGGTCCCGACCCCTTGAGACCAAGAGTGAGATGCTCTATTTTAATCATGTTAAAGAGAACTGAATGGAAAGAGAGAAAGACAGACAGACTGACTGACTTTGTCTGTCTGGGAGAGGCAGTGAGAGAGAGAGATGCTTTCCTCCTTCAGACATATTGATGCGACTTGTTTCTGTACTCATTGTCCATTTGATCATTTCTACTGATCATCGCTGCAATCATCGTGAGTTTAGCAGATCTTAGCATTGTCGTTTCTTGACTGCTACCCTTCCAAAAAAAGACCATTTCCGATCAAGCTACAGATGGCCGAGGGATCAACTTAGGATCCCAATGAAGCTGCCAGATGCTGTCATTGCTCAACTGTAACGAAAGGTCACACTATTCGCCACTGTAGCCTATAGAAGCTTTGCCCTTAGGGCTCTGTCTGTGTGGAATTTGTATGTTCTCCCTGTGTAGGTGCCCTACGATCGACTGGCACCCTGTCTAGAGTTGCGTCTGCTTTTGCGCCCTGTGCCGCCGGCTGGGCACCGGCTCTCCCACGAGCCTAATTAGGATAAGGATAAGTGCATATAATCCACCACCCAAATAGTACCTCATCTGTGCTGGTCCTGTGGGGGGCCTGACCATTAGGGAACAGAGAAAATGGGTTGTAAAAGTATGTAGGGAAGCAGATGGACTGCAATAAGTAATTCTAAAACATATAATGAAGTGCTTCTCTAGGCAATGTCGAACAGTACCAAAATGGACATGAGTGTGTACCTAATAAAGTGAATTTGGTAATTATTGGAGTTAGATAATTGTGTGCTAAATTAGCCATGTAAATTAATCCAGACTTCTCTTTAGCATTGTGTGCTCATCTTGCAATAAAGACGATCAAAGCAAATGCCAATGTGTATGCTAACTGCAAATTGGCTAATCAGCCGGAAGGACAGGAGTAAACCAGTAGAATGTTGCTGTTTTGTACTGGTTTTCCTTTTCGGACTCTGACGTGAACCCTTTTACCGTTAACATCGGAGACAGCCTAGGAAGAGCTTCTTTTGATGTGTTAAATAGTGATCAAATATTTATAACCGTGGGATTCTTGCGCTGTGGCTGCTTTCGCTAATAAAGCTTCCGTAGCATTTGCATTTACATTCCTGTGTAGTTTTGCAAATGTGAAACAAAAACCCGATAACCTCTGGTAGAAAGTAAATCTGAGAGGAATTTCTGCAATATTAAAACATTGGGGGACCAGGAACAGTTTAGCTTGTGCAAAAGTTTGTGCACCCATCCCAATTTTTCAAACTCTCCATATCACAAATCATCTCAAAGTGCTTTTTTTTTAAACATGACAATGACTTCACTGTACACAAACGACCTCCATAGTCATCAGGTCTCAATCCAAAGGGCAGCTTGGATGGAATGTGCCGCAACGGGAGACTAATCTGTGACAAATGTGTGCTGCTGCCAAGTCAGTATGAACCAGAATCTCGGTTGTTTCTTTCCAGCTCTTTGTGAATACATACGATGAAAAATTGAGGCAGTTCTGAAGGCAAACTGGTACTAGAAGACCTACCTAATAACGTGGCTGGTAAGTGTATTCAGATGGGAGAGTATTATATCTGCATATACATAATACAGTAATTATAGTAAGAATACTATTATATTCACCGACGAGACAAAACCTAATGAACCCCTGGTCTGTAACAGATGTTTAGGTCGGTGTTTTGAGGCAAATTGATGCCAACGTGACTTGCCAGGCTGAGGGTTTGCAGGCAGAGCATTTACCAGAGCATCAAACCAGATTATCTTTTTCCCACAGTGCATCCTGGTGCCTTCACTTTTCCAGGTAATTTGTTATACACACACGCACACACACACACCAATGCTCCAAAGTCCAGTTCACTTGCATGCCCATTATGGACGGTGGACAGGTGTTGGCATGTTTAACACTCTTGCGGCACATCGTCATATTTAGTATTAAACCACAGTAAGCCCTATGCATCATTTCATACAGACGCCTCTGATTTATCACACCGATGAGCCCTTGGCATCCAATTTAGGGGTTAAGAACGCCAAGGAATGTCCAAGTAAGTTGGTAGGAGTAACTATTTTAGGAATTTACAAGTAGGCCCCCAGCTGGCCGAGGGACTTTTTTCAGAGTAACAAGCTGACAGAGGGTTGAACGACCTCCAAAGGGTTCAGCTGTAATCCTGAGAACCAGCTGGTGGAGGGTTCTTTTTAGGATTCAAGTCTTGTAGCTTCTTAAAGTCCAATGTTTTACTTGGACCTGTCTTTAGATGCCCCCGGAATTCAAGGCCCTCTTTTGTGGATGTTCTACACAGTGGATAGTGACCTAGTTTTCTGCGCATGCATTGGAGGGAGTTCATTTGGGTTATCCTGTTTAGCATAGCTGTAGTGACTAAGGGGACACCATACCTCATTCAGTAGAAGGTTGGTAGTTCAAATCCTGGTTCTGCCAACCTGGCACTGTTGGGCCCTTGAGCAAGGTCCTTGATAGAAGAGCTCAGCTGTAAATCTTATTGGGTAATGTGAATGTAAATGATGTACAAATTGAGATGGGAATATCAGTAACTGCAAGCGTCTGCATGCAAACCACTTTACTCTCTCACACTCATTCTGAGACACACACGCACAAACGCACAAACGCACATGCACACAGCCGTCATCCCTCCTCTCCTTTGTTTTGCACAGTCTTAATGAGGGATGAATGGAAAGGAGAGACACTGTCCTATGGGAACCCTATGTTTGTGTGTGTGTGTGTGTGTGTGTGTGTGTACAGACCCCTCCTCCTCCCTCATTGACTCAGTCCCCTCCCTCCCTCGCCCTCCACCTCCTCAAGTCTTTGTGTCCACGCTGCTCTGGTCTCCATGCTCACCCATCTTCTCTACACTACTACCTTCTCTCAGGATTTACCAAAAGAACAAAAAAGTCGTCCCTCCCTTCATCCCTTCATTTCGTCCATCTGTCTTTCCATCCATCTAACCACCCATTTGCTTATACCTCCATCCATTCAGTCACCCAGGAGATCCAGGAGGACTGAGACACCGCCGCAGTGTGTGCACAGTCACACTCGTCCGATGAATGGATGAGGACGCACGGATCCAAACTGGAGCGCAATAAACGAGCGAAACGACGGAGAAGGGGTGGCAGAGAGTCTCTCCATCCACCCCATCCGAGAGAGAGAGGTGAGAGCCATGCATGAGTGTGTGTGTGTGTGTGTTGTCTGCATGCCATACATACCAACCTCACAGGGACAAAAGACATGGAGGAGATGAAGTCCTGGGTTCCTGCTTGTATTTTGGATATGCGGAACAATGGTGTGTGTGCGTGCGTGTGTGTGTGTGTGTGCGTGTGCGTGTGCGTGTGCGTGTGCGTGTGTGTGTGTGTGTGCGTGTGCGTGTGTGTGTGTGTGTATGAGAGAGAAAGAGAGAGCGCAAGACAGCATAATAAATGTCTGAAACTTGATGACTACCAAGAGGTCCTCACAGTCCCTGAGAACCCCATAAAATGTCTGTGCGTCCATGTTTCTGTGTGTGTGCGCGTGTGTGTGCATGCGCAATATTATGAAATAAGGTGAACCTCTCTGTTTCTACAGCAGTATAAACAGTCAGCTTCAGAATTATTTCTCTCTATATATATACCCTTGGTAAAGGTTAGAAGAAAATGTCTTTTCAAACTCACACAAATAACTTGAGAGATTTCTAAAGAATATGTACATTGTAGCCAAGCCACAGTCATGGACACCCGGGGAATTTATTTTACTATATCAACTGTATGCTCCCATGCATAGTTTAAAGAAAATGAGCATTCGTTCATGACTTACTGTTTCATTGTGGTATAAATATGCTGTTGTAGACGCCACATTCCCTTAGTCGTTCCTCAACCCTGGGAACATCAATTAATCAAGTGCTTTGTAAAACTATCCACTTTAAGCGTCGTACCAAATATAATCCACAGTGCCTATGGCTTGCTAATAATATCAAACAAACATTTAGTGCAGGGAGGCATGGCTGTTTCATCTGGCTGATCTTCCATGTTGTTGGTAATACTTCTCCTGGGCATTTTCGGCTTCTGTCAAACAAATGATCAGGTCCATCATACCCTTCTCCAAAGTGGTACGACTTACCTAACCTACATGATATCGTAACAGTACAGTACTGTACTTTCTACAATTGTGAAATTCCATAAGTTGGTAAAAGGTTTAGCATGTGCATATGATGAAGTAGAGGTAGATGTGTAAATGGTAGCGTTCCACTTGTGTTTCAGCGGTATCTCTGATGTATGTATTTATCGTTTGTATGCTGTTTTCTTTTCGAAATACACCATCTATTTACATTGCAGTACCACTTGGGTATGGTCGTAACGTCCATTTCAGCCAACACCCACAGAATGTAATGCAGATGTTAAAAACCGCATACCTGTACTTTACTTGTAACTTTGATTAGAAAGGTAATAATTAAGCAGCCTGGTCGTCATTTAGCAGACGTCCTCATCCAGTGTGACTTAGAATTGATATAGTCTTACAATAAAGGCAATGAATTGTATTTTTTAAAAGACCTTGCTCAAGGACCGAACAGTGGCAGCTCTGCAGAGGTGAGATTTGAACCCTGGACCTTCCGGTCCATAGTCCAGTACCTTACGCCACTGGACTACCACAATCCGTACAATCAGATGTGGCAAAAACAGAGTTGTTTTGTGATTAAACACACAACTATTCATTATCAATGAAATTTCCCCCTGTCAAGTATGGTGGAGGATGTGTGACATTGTGGGATTTTATAGGCACCATAAGGAGCCAGGCTGGCTGTTGAGTTTTATCTTGGTTGTGGTTGGATTTTGCAGTAGACTTATGATCCAAATCCACACACACACACACACACACACACACACACACACACACACACACACACTCACTCACTTTCAGTACTCACTTAATCCAATTGAGTGGCATGTGTTTTAAGTTTTGCGTTTTAGCGCTAAATTCTTAAAGAACGTTTCGCCGAATTGTTTCTGCACTGCAGCTTAATGCTAAATGCCATGCTAAATGCCATGCTATGATAAATCTTGATGATGAAATGGAAGTGCTTATGACCAAGTTTCTCAAAAAGATCTCCTCATTAGGGATAGAAATATATAAACTACTGACAAAGCCTGTAATGGGGCGTATGACGATCAATGCCTTTCGTTGGCGATCACAAAAAACCCGATCACCTGCACTTTGCAGCCCGCAGAGGCCCTGTGTGCAGCGTTGTGTCCCCGCCCCCTTTCCTTTACACCGCGCAGGCACACGGTGGCAAATCATAAACAAACGTCTGCCGTGTGGAACTTTTACACGGTCTGTGAGAGTGACGTAAAGTTCGCATCCTGTAACACTTGCAACAAAAAAATACCTCGTGGGGGAAGCTCGTGAAATGCTTCAACACAACTAATTTATTACGTCATTTAAAGAACAAACACTTGCTGGGAGGATGGTGAGCTTTCAAGGCTCACTGGAGAGAATTAAAAAGGCACCCCTTTTAAAAGCAGCAACAGTCAGACGGCAACTAATGCAGCCAACACTCGCTTGTATGGGCGTGACAGTTAGAAGTCTGAGCTAATAACTCGAAAAAATATTGAATTTATCGGGTTAGATGACCAGCCTTTTTCAGCCGTGGAAGAATAGTGTTTAGTATATATTATTTTGTATTTTGTCTCTTGGAAAAAGTCAGTAAAAACGTTTTTTTGGGTTTTTTTTTTTTAGATCACATCACAGCACTCATCATAACTAAATCGAAACATTTACAGCCAGTCATTGCGATCGGCACTCATGGGTGGTCAGAGCTTCCCTAATATGAACACACACACACAGTTCACAGCAATCAAGATCACAGAAAAATCCTACATATCAAGTATTGTCAAGCTTTAGGCACCCTAGATTTACTGGATGTTTCTTTTCCGAAATGTATACAGCACTGTGCAAAAGTCTTAGGCCACCATTAGATTTGTTGTTTTTGCAATGCCATAAAGACCATGTCCAAAATTTAAAAATTAGGCGATACTTCAAAAAGAAATCCCATAATCCCATAAGGAAATATCCCATATTTCTTTTTTGTGAGCAGTGTATCATATAACATTGTTGATGATTAGTCCCAAAAATTTCAAACTCTGATTCGTCACTTAGGAATTTCTTTCTTCCCACTGATTTTTATTCCAGTTTTTATGAGCTTTAGCTGCCCTTTTTATTCTGTTGTATAGTAATAAAATTATATAGGGTCGTCATTATGTATATAACATTTTCATGGATTTAAAAAAAAAAAATTTGATTCAGTGAAATAAACGATTTCCTTCTAAAGCCAAACCGCACAGTAAAGCTAAGGAATCTAATGGGATTCTTTATTTTAAATGTGTATTTACTTTAGATCTGTACCTTATATTTGATTAATGCTGTATGTAAGTTGAATCCTTATAGACTTCATACATCATTTAGCAATATTATTCCCCTCAGATCTTAGCTCTTGGTTATTCTGATATAGTAAATGGACTGTAAAAACGTTTAAATCTAGGGTTTAAATCTAGACTAGGGTTCTTTAGCGTCTGGGGTTATCTATATATCTGTGTCATCCTTTTAGAGCCTCTTCACCACCAGCTGAAGTGCCTCTGATAGATTCAGCTGCTCTTTCCCAACGCTTCTGCTATTCTTTACCCAACAAACAGCTGTTTAAGAGCTGGATGTCTTTAAAAAGCGGCTTCTTTAGCATCGTCCATGGTGATTGAGTAAGATAAATAGGCCACTCTGACAAAAACGAGCCATTGTGCGTTGTAACGGATGGGCTGCCATGTCGGAGTCTGAAAGTCTGAGTGCACTAAAGGGCTTTTATTTAATCACTTATCAAAAACAAATCCAACATTTCCACAGCTGATTATCACTAAGCCTATTTTATTCTCTCCAGACTCTTCACAACGTTATACGGAACCTAGGATACCTCCTACACTTTTATGTAATTACTGCTCGTTTAAATTTGCCTTAACGTGGACTCACAAATTAATCTTATTGTCTGCTTTCACCCAGAGGAGGATTTATTTAAGGCTCGTTTCTCTTACGGGCTCATCCTCATGCATCTCAGTGAGTTTTTTTGCTTTTTAATTGTGGTTTCGGTTTTGTGTAAAGTGTAAACTTGTTTGATGCTCGGTGTGTGATACTGCTGAACCAGTCCCACTAAACTGAGGAACTCGGAGACTCAAAGGAAGAGGGTGACAAATCAGAAATATGTGTTCATTGTCATTTAGCTAAAAAGACAGAAAAACGACAGAAGATAGAAGATCAGGACTTCATGTGACAACTATTTTCTGTTCCTGATTTTTTTTTTATTTGCCCCGTAATGCACATTTTTTGTAATTTTATCAACTTGAATATTTGTATATAAAAGAGTAATTCCGATTAATATATCTGTTGTGTTTTGTCTTTTGTATTTTTAGCGTATTCTCGATCCAGCACGAAAACGATGTCCCCAAAAGACAACAAACCTAAGAAGCCACTCAAGAAAGACAGTGTTACATTACTGCCCTGCTTCTACTTTGTGGAGGTATTTC
>JAYJMA010016554.1:0-12373 GCA_036873895.1 Parotocinclus cabessadecuia
TTGGTTAGTGCAGCGTTCTTGTTTTCGAGAAACACTTTTGAGGTGTGTGTGTGTGTGTGTGTGTGTGTGTGTGTGTGTGTGTGTGTGTGTGTGTTACTTTGGAAATACTATTTTGAATACATTTGCAGTATGGGCCACATGCACAAGATAAAGTCGAATCATCCTGATTTGTTTGAAAAACAAATTGGACAACAAACAAACTAACAGAAATGCACTAAAGTGCAAATGGACTCAACTGTTCGTCCTAACAGGGAGAGCGTTTCAGGTTAATTACTCTTAAATGAATGAAACCCAGCTAGAAACCCATTAAACAGTTCAGTTCTAATCGGTGCTAGAGTTTAGACTCTAAACAACAGAGGGTTGGCAAGGAAAAACCCCGCAAGCCTTGAGAGAAACTGGCTTAAAAACCTCATGGTCCTATGGGGAGAAACCTTAAGAGGAGTTTCTTTGTAACAAACGTGTTCGGTTTGTTTAATGCTGTGTTTTTTTTTAGATTAAAATTGTCTTAATACCTTCTGTTAGTGGTAGAGTGTGGAAGTCCCTGGGTGTCCAGGAAAATGATCAAGACCTGTGTGTGATACAAAATGTGACCTTCCTTCACCAGCAATAAGCTGAATAAACCATCTTACTACTGCATATCTGTGTGTTTATGTACTGCCTCCTGAATACATGATTTAAAGGGCAAAGCTGTGCCGTGTGCAATAAAAACCTGCTGTCGATCACAATACCTTGCTCAATAACACACTTTCCTCAGTGATTAGTCATTGATTTAAATAGCAAAGGTATGAGAAGAATCTGACTGGTTTCGGGAGGGCAGGCAGGAGTAATATTTCATTCCCAATTTGATCCTGAGCCTGAGGAACCAGCGCTGTGTGAGAGAGTCGACACTTCTGACTACTTGCTGAAATCCTGCCGACTGGAACCAAAAAGTTGTTCTATTATTCAGGACCCTTTTTGATTTCCGCTCTGATTGCCGCCTCTAGGCAGTAATTAAAGTGGTTCCTACTCTCATGAATCACTGTCCATTATTAGTTTTAATGTCTACTCTTTTAGCGGAACGTCTTCTGTGTCTGAAAGCACAATTTAAGACCTTCATACAGAGCTGGTCTGTTGGTGCAGTCGTGACCATCACTGTTTCCTAAGGCAGCAGATGGGTAATGTTTTGTTTTATTGTGAGGCTGGAGCCTTTATTCGGACTCACTTTTCCAGTTTGGTGTGCACACACCCGACCCGAGTGCGCTGCAAATTAAACACTGGTGCTCCGAGTACAATGGATTTTGGGGGGCTAGGGTTACATTTCTGTACAGTAATGGAGTAATTGGCATGTCTGTGGAATATCAGTGTAATAGTTTAACATTTGATCTCTTTGTGAGCATCAGTGTTAAACTAAACTGCTCACAAACTTGGGGGATACTTCAAAATAAAATATCCCATAATGAAATATCCCCTAATGTTTGTGGGCAGTGTATATCTCTGGTCTGTGGTCTATGTTCACATTTTAATTACGCTTCTGACATTAGGGGATATTTAAATTATAGCATATTGCATTTTGAATTCTCCTTTAATTTTGTGAGCAGTATACTTTAAATGATCGGTCAGTCATTTCAGTCCACCAGTACAACCTTGCGCTTTATGTTTAAATGTAAGGCATTGATAAATAGTTTATGCTGCGTCACATCTCCGATCTTTTTCCACATGACCGGCAAATTTATTAGTGCCTTAATTCTCTCACAGATTCAACAAAGTGCTGGAAATGTTCCTCATAGATTTTGGTCCATTCATGATGTGACTCCGCCCCACAACATCCCTGAGGTGCGCTATTAGATTGAAATCTGATGAATGTGGAGGCCATTTGCGTACAGTGAACTCTGTCTGTGATTTGTCATGTTCAAGAAAACAGTTTGCTTTGAACTTTGTGACATGGCAAGTTCTCCTGCTGGAAGCAGCCAGCCATCAGAAGATGCTGGTCATAAAGTAATGCACGTGTTCAGGAACACTACTCTGTTACGCTGTGCTGTTTAAACAATGTTCAGCTGGTATTAAGGGGGCCCAAACTGTACCCAGACAACCCACTCCATTACACCACCATGTTGAACTGTGACCGTACACTCCAAATTTAGCAGAACTTGAGGCTCATTAGACCAATTTAATACATTTTCAATACTTTAATACTAGTCACTTGGACTGCTGTTCTGCTCCCATCTGCTTCAATATTTGATATGTTTTGTATAACTTAGTCATGGTTATTTGAGTTAGTTTGCTTTTTCACAGCTTGTACCTACCTGGCCTGGTGTGTGAAATCCCAGTAGATCAGCAGTTTCTGAAATATTTAAACCAGCCCGTCTAGCACCAACATCCATGACATGTACAAAAGTCACTTGAATCAGCTTCTTCCCCATCAAAATTCCAACTTAAGCAGGTTGTCTTGACCGTGTGTGGAAAGCTGGGCTTATAGCCTAGGCTAGGAAAGTAAAAAAAACCCAACAACAACAAAACACTTCTGTTCGCTGGTCTCCTTTTTGGCTGTCTGTTATTGTCTGCGGATGTGCATGGTGATAGTGAGGGTGCTGTGACCCCAGTTTTTAACTTTAAAGCAGAAAAAACTTGTAATGATGCTATCAGTTGACAGTTCTGACTTCGATGGCAGAAATTGGCAGCGTTATACCAGGAGTAACACAGTTTATGGACTGTGTCCCTTTTGCTTTGTGTTGCATAAATAATCTACGTGTGCCACCCATAAAACAATAAAAAAAAAAATCACCTAGTTCGCAGCAATGCAATTAGAACTCCGAAGACAAGCTTTCATTTTCAGTTGTTCTGATTACGTACATACTGTTGTTAGTTTCCTTAATGTATATCTGCCTGTACAGTCAGAGCAAACGTTGGTTATTGCTTGTTATTCATTATTTGTAATGTAATTTGTTTTGGTCTTAAAACCGTTGTTATGCTTCCTCGAATGCCACCACTGCTTTAATTTATGGGGGTTGGAATACAGAATGCTCTCTCTTAACCTTTTTTTCCCTAATGTTTTAACCCCACTTCTCCTTTTAAGGGTTTCAGTCGGCTCCAGAGCCTATCCCCGATATTGATTTCCCCTGTCTATCCTCCCCAACTCCAGACACAGCCAATTATATGTCTGTGTGATATTCGACCTGGCCGGACGGTACTGCTGTGTCACTACTTTCTTAGGCTACTGCCCAATTTAGGTGCCACTAGTTCAGGGTGGAGCTAAATAGCATAATTAATAGCAATGGGTCTTCCTCACTCCTGGAGGTGATTTGGCTTTGAAAGGAGAGATGATACTCAAAAGACGGCAAGCTAAAACACTGTCAGAAATCGGCTGCCGTTAAAGACAGCTCAACAACTAATTTACTTGACAATCTGCTTACTAACTACTGTGCTCAGTCTGCTGTCAACCAGTTAAGGTACCAGCACAAGAACACACAATTAGGACAAGAAAGTCAACAGATGCCAAGACGTGCAAGACAGTCAAATGCTTTTAACAAATACATGCAAGACATGTTGCCAATTCAGGTCATTGAGGGATGAGTTTAAACAAATTTAGACGTTTAATCATTTAGACCCAAGATATACCGGTATACTGCCAAAGTATTGTCTATTTATTGTTATTGACAAAATCCTAAAATATCAACTTTTTTTGGACAATACCTGATCAAGCAAGATGTACAATAGCAGAGAAGAATATAGAGTATAGAATAGTAGATAGTAGAGAAGAATAAAAGCCATATAAAAACTCCAATATGCAGTTACACAGCTTGTGCCACTTTACAGTATTACCAGTCAAAGTATTAACTCACTTAGTCAGTCAACTTCATTTGGATTGGCCTAAATCACATTCTTTAAGACTGTTTAGAATGCATATTTCCAAGTGTCTGGGCAGCTTTTCAGTGGGGATTCTGGTTTCCTCCTACTATCCAAAGACATGTAACATTGCTTTTAGTGAGAGGAGGACTGCCCTGTCTTGGGGGCACTGGTTGAATCAATAAATGGGAAGTTTAATGAAAGGGAGAATAGATCTGTTCATACAAGCATTGAATGTAAATGTGGGTTTGCAAAACAGTGGTTTTGTCGCCGGAATTTGTTTGTCTTTATAAAATGTACATGAGTGAAGTAGGGACGTGTGATTACTGACCAACAAATAATTTTCTGGGATTTTCTCAATAACAATAATTAGACGATATTTTGCATACTTTATACCCGTGCTTGTAAAACCTGTGTTGCCTCTGCCTTCTTTGACTCTTTTTTTTTTTTTGCAGAATAATTCCAATAAGATTGGCTGAGACCATGTCTGATTTAAGCCTGTCGTAGACAGCTGACTCTCGAAGTTTGTCTTAATCTTCATACATATTGGTTTGCGGATTGTGAAATAAGTTGGTTGTCAGGCTGTCTTTAACGGTAAGCCATTTTAGCATAGTTTGCAGATTACTGTCTTTTGAGAAATATCCGTCCTTTCAAAGCCAGACCACCGCAATGCGAGTGAGAATGAGTCGTGACTAGCAATTACATCTAACAACATCGACTTCGAGGCTGATGGTGTCTGTCTTTTGTCTATTTAGCACATTTTGCTCACTGATTTTTAATTTTAGTCATGCACTTGTAGGTAGGATGCAAGCTTGCTTTGTGGCACTGGTACACTCTATGCGCTCAGTGCACACTTGTGACAGTCTGTCCTTCCTGGCTACATGACAGATGAATATTTGAGCACTTAAGGCATGTTTTTTTTTTGCAGTGAGTGACATACGTAATAATGTCAGCTCACGCATTGCTAAAACAACAATTAAGATATGAACAAATGAAGTAGCTAAAGCGTATCGTCTACATATTGAGTTATGTTTGAACCGAAACCAGTTTAAGACTGCAATGAATAAATGTAGGTTTTAGCCACTGTAAACGATGCGTTTTTGTTTTCTCAGAGTTAGTAATGCACCTGTAACAGTTCAGTGAGAATCTGATAATCAGAATCATTTTATTCTTATTAACAAATCTCTGTATATAAAGTATAACCAGTGTGGTCTCAGTGGTAATGAGTCATCGATCGCCATCGCCAGCAGGCAGCAAAGCAGAATGGGCATGGAGTTTGATTTATTATTTATGAGGTACAGCAGAACCATCTGTGTTAATGTGTTTGATATTCATAATGCTTCATAATGCAGTGTATATTAAATCAGCATCAAGCACAGCCGTTAGGTTCCATATAATTAAGGGCTGTTTACATTATTTTATTTGCGTTTGGTAACGGGTGGAATAAATTAATGACAGTTAAGGAGCGCAGCCAGGTTTGGCAAGAACGATTCTGTCCATGGCCTGTGAGCACACAACATTAGTTTTCTGTTTATCGTGAGCTGCATTACAAATTGGTCCATGTGCTGATCTTTTATTAACTGTGCCAGAGTGATATACTGTGACCCCACAGCTCCAGAGATCCAGAGTCCTGCCATGGTTGCTCCCTGTGCCTGTGTGAATCGGCTCCTGGTATTCCAGTCCAGGCTCTGCATTAGGCTGACGGTTTTTGCAGCAATGCCCCACCCACCAATCTTTGTGGCTCATTGCAGTTGCAGATATAGTCTAACAACGCATGTATGTTTTTGTTATTGTTTTAAATATGTAGCCAGTAAAATATATGCAGCAAATAAATGATTAGCTAAATGAATGACTTTGGAAATGGTTAGTTCTCAGATTTAGGTAGTGGAAGGATACTGTGTTGAGGAGGTTTGTAACGGTGACAGTTTTATTGAAGCAAGCTCAGCTTTTCTTGACAAAGTAAACTGAAACCACCAGCTTCCCCGTCTAGCCATCATCAGTTCAATTTGTATAGAACTTTTCTCACACATAAAGCTGCTTCTCAGCAGTGGTTCCTAATGTTTTTTGCCATGCACATGACTTTAGGTAAGAGTATTTTCGAACCAAGCTCATACTCGTCTTTTGCTTCCAGACACCCCGAATTCATTTTAAATATACAAAACTCTAACTTTGTGTTAAACATGACAAAGTAAAGTCACAAACAGATCACGTGGAGTGTTATCATAAGTGACATGCACTATGTATCTTATTTTTTTTTCATTGTGTATCAGCATGTATTGCTTTATATATATATATGTCTGCATGAAAATGGCTTTAAAACCCGAGAGGAAAAAGGCTTATACATTTGCCTTTCTGTCTGCCCCCACCCCCATGTCCCTAACCTTGGTAACCACTTCTTTACACAATTTGAACCACATCCAGCGCAAGCATCCTGAGACGTAACAACGTAGGGGTGAGTGTTACGGTGTGTTCACACTTATCAGCTTTGGTTTGGTTCCAGTGAACCCTGATGCAGTTGCTCTATTAGTGCAGTTCATTTGAACAACCCATTATTCTAGTAATCCTAAACAACTGTACTCGATTATTTTATTCCAAAAGACAGAACAAAAATAGGAATTGATCAATGAAATTGCACTCTATGCATTTCTAGTCAATTGGAGTTTCTAACATGCCTCAGTTTAAGTACGTGTGTGTGCATGTGCTGTGTAATGGACTGGTTCCTGCCTTGCCCTGTGCTGCCCGGTAGGTACCAACTCCCTCAAGACTCTGAATCGCACTGAGTGGGTATGGAGAGTTCATTCATTTATGTTCTTGCCCGCTAAATCCTGGTCAGGGAGAAAGGCTAGAATAGGGTGCAAGGCAGGAACGACCCTAGATAGGGCACCAATCCACCAATGTTTCAGATTATTGATCTCCTACTCTAACATCGGATGTCAGAGCTGTAACTTCTTTTATACATTCTTAATACTTGCATAAATCTCTGAGGTTTTTAGTTATATTGTTATGCATGCTAAGGGAGTAGACTTTCCAACAATCGTTTCTCCTCTGTCTTTCAGAAGTGACTGCCTCTGTTTTCTGAAAGAAACTGCACACAGGGGGAAAGTGGCCTTCAGGAATGAGATTTGTGTTGTTTCTTTTTACATCCTGTCGTTTTTCAGACTCCCATGCTCTTAAAGAACAATCGTTGGACCAATCAAGTGAAACCCCACATTTTGTTTGCTACTGCGCTGTTCTACTGCACAAAAAGAAATCTGTCAACCAAGTTTATGAGTGTTTTTTCATGGTTTCCAGGATTTGATGCAGCCTTAGTTTGTAAGGTGAAATGTACATTTCAGGCCAGCAAAAACCCTCAATTTGGGTTCCAAGTGCCCTTTTGTTCCTGGCTCTACAAGTTTGAATTTACTTCTTGTTTTAAAAGCTTTTGGTGTACATGAGGGGTGTAATGTGCTGTTGAATTAACCTAAACAGCTGATCAAATGCAGTCTTCTTTTCATATACTTGTTTCATGCAACTTCTCTATGTCAGTAAAGGAGGTATGACCAAACCACATTTCAAATGAACACAATAGGCGAGGGTAACTCATTTGCTGTTTCCTTTCTTTCCACTACCTCTCCATTTAATATCAGTTGATCTCGACCTGTTTGGAGTCTGAAGTATAATACCCACAAGCTAGAAGTCCTCAAAGACAACGAACCACATGTCAGTTATCTGCTTAACAAGGCTTAGCTACCCACCGACTGCTAACAGCTTGGAGTGAAACTAGGGAGACTTCTGTCACAGCCGGAGGGGAAGAAAATGTTCGGCTTATCCCAGCCTGGGCATTACCACTGCTGAGAAGCCCAACCTTAAACCCTCTAACATGGCACGCTCCTATGGAGACCACCTGATGTTTGACCTATGATGCTGTTAATGTTTCTTTCTTTAGCTGGGGTTTTGTGTTGCAGCTTGGATGCTGCTGACTTTATATGTTGAATCATCTTTCTTCTTTTTAAGGGCTTTGGTACTTTTCTTTCCCCAACTGTGCTTTTCAGAATTGTGCAAAGTAGTCATCGTATTCTCTGCCTGCTTAGTTTTGACCAGCAGGATCTGGCATTGCAACAGAAGCCCTGTTTTGTGAATTCCACTTGCTATGGTGATCATTCTGTTTGACTGCTCATTTTGGTGGCAATGAAGTAGTTGATTAGATACATTTTTATTTTTTTTATCTCCACAGACATCACAATTTGTTACAATTACAGTTGACGTCCTTTTAAGCCCCATCTTAGTTTTGAATGCAGTGTGATGGTTGAGCTAATTGAGATTGTAGGCACTTCTGCACTTGAGGAACATTTTCATGGTTCCTAGAACTGGGCCCTCTTTGTTGTGTGTTCACATTTCAGGAACTGGGGACAATTGTAGTTCTTAGAACGTGGTGTGTATTGATCTTTTAAAAAGTTCTTATGTCAAAGTAAAGTCTTTTCTCAGGACGTAGGAATTCTGAGTTTGCCGTGATTGGTCGAGACGTAGTGACATAAGTGTATAGTTATTGGGTGCAATCGCCTGTGTTGAGTTCAAACGCCGTGTTTAAATATGTATACATGTACAAGTATAAACAACAGATCTTGGTGATGCAATTGGAAAAACACAGTCAAATGGAGTGATACTGAAGTTTAGGCTTTATTGAGCCTATATGCTATGCATAAACAGCTAGTGATAGTGTAACAGGCCACAGATTTATTATGCTGTTAAGCACAGTATATAAAGGGAAGTCATCCCCTCCTTGAAAGGTTCAGGATTATATTTTTTTTAATTAATACCATGGGTTTTTCCTATCGGTTAATTGTATTGGTCTTATAGGTGAGATTGCTTAGAAAATCCTAGTTAGAATTAGGATATGTTTCTTGTCTCTGGAGCATGAGCTTGCTATCTAGTAAATGCATGAAGGCATGATCTTTTGGGGGTATTTTGGAGAATATGAAGAATGAAAACATTACAGCACTGCCCACTCAAAATAAGGGGCCTTTTTTGTAAGTAATATATTTCCAATACACTTCCAAGTCATTATTCTTAGAGCTTTTTTGTGGTTTGCTGTTGCATCCTTATTGTAAAGCAGCATTTTCTTTGGTTCATGTTTGGATCACATAATGTGATCACCTAAAAATGTCATAACCTTTTTTAACCTTTAAGACTGCTTTAAGTCCAAATGAACCTCGCTATATGAGCTCCAGTTAAACACATTCCTGACATAATTTATCCACCAATGTGTCGACCAAACACTAAACTGTCCTAACGAATACCAATCAGGAAAATAAATGATGTAAATGCCTAATGATAGCTTTTTTTTACCTCTTTCTACACCCTCTGTTTTTTTAATTAGTGAAAGAATAAATAACTGCAGCAGTAGATGTCAAGCAGTTGTGCAACAGATGGTGACCATGATTCTGGAGGCAAAGTCCTTCCCAGTCTGCCGATATCGAGCAAACGGCAGGACCAATGAGAAAGTCCCCAGTGTAACTGTACTATATTCACGTCATTGGAAGTACGTGGCATTTTGAATGTACAGGAACCGGAGAGTAATTTCCCAAAGGAAATAATGGAAGGGTCATTCCATCTGAATATTCATCATCTGGACCAATTTCAAGAATGTGGTACGTTTGGATAGCAGGCTTTGACTGTGTGGGATCCGATTAACTATAAATCAATAACTTTCTTCGTTAACTGGGCAGTAAGATATTACATTTGATTAAGATATCCACTGATATTTAAATTTAGCTTATTAAAGTCTGGGAAACTGGTCTCAAGTGTTTCAGCCTAATCTGTACCACATCTGTAGAGCATGTGTAATCTGGAGTGCAATTTCTAATGGAGGAATTAAGGATAATTGTTGGTAAAGTTAATAAACATGCAAAACTTCATGGTTCAAAGGTATTTATATATTGATCTGGGCCAGATTCCTGGACATTAGGTCAAGTCCTGGAACAATCAGTAATGATATTCAGAGTCTTTGTTAGTGTTGAATTAGGACACTGAAATTGAAACCACTGTAACATGTTGTCATGTATGTCTTGTTGTAAGATAACTGTGGTCGAGCTTTATAGCTTCAGGCTGTGTAGTCAAATATGTCAGTCTCCTTAGATTTCATTTAAGTGTTGAGTCAGCAGGTTTTCTGTTCTTTCTCAATGAAGAGAAACAGAATTCCTGTCTGTGATAATAACATTGTCTATAGACATGATGGAAATTGATTGTGTTCGAAAAAAGCTGTCATACTTCTTTAATGCTGCTCCTTGCCAGTGTCTTGTTCCATTACAGAGCACTAAGTGCGGAACTAGTGTAATTATTTCGCTCTGTTTGGCTGTTTACTCATTATTAAAACCAGAACCGTTACTGGCAGTCATCTCATGGCTAATTAGACCACGTTGGATGGATCACACTTTTGTCTTTATCACTTAGGTCACGTTGTTATGCCTCCCAATGTGTTGGATCTAGACCTAAACAGGCCAAAAGATTCTGATTATAGTGATACATCCATGAGTGCCATTGCCTTCCTAACTTGTCTGGTTTCAGAGTGTATATATTTTTTAAATCGCTGTTTGATTATAACACTGTGTGCCATCCAGAACTGCTCATCCCTCTTGATGCCACAAACATCTGCTGTAGGGGAACATAGTGAGCCATACCTAATGATTCAAAGCATCAGGTTGATGGAACGCTTTGCCTCAGTGCATGCTTGTCTTGTTTTTTCCTGATCATTTGGTTTTAGCTTTTGACAGTCATTATTTCACAGACATCACACAGTGCTTTTGAACCACATGATGTACACCGTTGTATTTTGGATAACGTCTCTGCAGAGCAGTAACGTATTTAAAAAAAACAAACGAATTAATAAACTTAGCGGAATATCGCGTATTTGCAGCAATGTTTTTTCTGTTATAAATGTACAAATTTTAAGATTTTTTTATTTTTTCCCCCCCATTTCTATGTTTTTAAATCTTATGTTTTTGGCTGCAGTTTCTATGTCCTGATGATTTATAATATGAATTACCATAGAAGTGTTTTTAGAAACTGGATGAAGGTTTCTATGCCTGCTGTCTACCTAAAGGAGGGCAATTTAATTAAAACCACCTTTCTTGAGGAGTGTTGCTGTGCGGTTGCCAGGTGTGTGTTTAATAGCTACAATATAGTCGACATTCTGTGGACACTGGAATATTGCTGTAACAGAAACATTGGTTTATTAGATTAGAGTTACAGTGGGCTTCTCTATTCTGGCTAGGCTTTCCAGTATATTTTGAAACAAGACTATAAGTTCAGACACTGTTACTGGTATTGAACAATAAATACTTAAGAGTTGGCGATTCATTTTTTTTAAGGTCAGAGTTTGGAAACAACAAGAGAAGGATCATTTTGGCCAAAATGAGCAGGCTTGAGGTTTCAAACAATGCAGAGTGAATGAAACAACAATCCTGTGTCATGAATTAGCTTTATGAAATAAAGCTTTAGCTTAGCTTTATTAAAGATGGCATGAATATTAATCAATATGGCAAAACATGACCGGGTCTTTTACCATAAGAGTGACCATGTACAATTTGGGCTGGAAATGTGCAATGAACAAATTGGGACATTGGAGACATGGGGTATTTTTAGGCCCGTTATCTGCTTTCAGTCATAATCACCCTTAAGACCACAGAGACTTGAAATTCAAATACATTTTCTTTTAAAATTGTTTATTTAAAAATGTTTAACTCTAAATAAAATAATTAATAATAGAATATTTTTCAGCTGAGTGTATAAAGGTCTCAAACATGCACCCCCAAGAACTCTAACCCTCAATACACATAGTCTAATAGTAATGAACTCTGATTTTGTCTCATCACAGTGGAAAAGCCTCAGACCTTCTTTCAGTTCGTTGCTGGAGTTGGCCATGATGAGTGCCAGGTCGGCCATCAACAAGGAGATTTTTCTTCCGCACAATGAGCGAATGTTGGCGGCTGTGCAGGTGAAGAGGAGGACAAAGAAGAAGATTCCTTTTCTGGCTACAGGTGGTCAGGGTGACTACACAACCTTCATCTGCCTATCAGGTAACTGTAACCTACAGATTAGTCTGAGGGAGGGAGGGAGGGAGCGAGCGAGCATGTTCTGTACAGTTCTGTTTGACAGTTGCAGTGACATGTGTAATGTGGTATGGATCTGCTATGAATTAGAATGGCGAGTATAGTATGAGCACATGTTCTGTACATAAAGCTATGCTAGTTTGGAATCTGACTTGGAAGTCACCCTAGGTTCCCCTCAACAGCATCATTACCACTTCTGTTGTAACGCAGCATACGTTCACAGTTATTGTATGTCTCAATTCTCAAATAAGAATATAAAAACTGTACAGTACTGTACAAATATCAAATATTGCACAATAATTATCTTTGTACGACAATATGCCATCAATAAAAGATATTTTCACTAACAACACAGCAGAGACACTGCTCAAATTACACTTAATTTACGGTCCTGTGTGTGTGTGTGTGTGTGTGTGTGTGTGTGTGTGTGTGTGTGTGTGTGTGTGTGTGTGTGTGTGTGTGTG
>JAYJMA010016564.1:0-12373 GCA_036873895.1 Parotocinclus cabessadecuia
TAAAATAAGTGCTATGTTAATCATTTTGCCCTACTGTAGTTTAATGTGTTTGAAGCAGGCTTAAAGTACGCTAAGGATTTGTTTGAACATATCCCTATCATAAAGGTTTTTTTTTTTTAAAGTTTTGCAACAGTATTTGTGCAAAAACTCAAAATGCCCACACTAAAAGATGTCTTGCAAAGATCACACCAAGGGCACAATCTGCAAAGTTAAGGAAGAAAACATTACATTTATATATACATTTTTAATACATTTTATAAATTACATATTTACTGTGACTTATGCAAGAAATCACAGATTGATCCATTTAAGTTTAGGCAGCATATCTCCATTAGTATGAGTTCATGATATTCAGACCACATTTAATAACTGATAAATGCAGAAATGCAGGTAAATCCAGAATGCTCACAAACGTTTTCCTGTAATGCTGATTTTTTTTTAAGGCTGTTACACGTGCTGAGAACACTGAATCGAAAGCCGTTTTTTTTTTCATGTATACACCGAGTGTGCTTACGGCCAAACGCTAATGTGTGTTGTGGCTTGAAAGCAAACCTTGCTATTCGAAAGATGGAACTGGTTTCCCGACTTTACACCTCTTTGTGTGGGAATGTGCAGAGTAAAGCTTGGGAAGGTTTGGAATAACACACTAACACACCCACGTCGTGGAAACACACTGAACAAACACATAAACTCCCTAGCTTGTGTAAACACACAGATAAAAGAGGAGAACAATCTTCTACACCACTTCATCCGTGGTGAATGCCTGGAATGTCCAGCCACAGAGAGACAGAGCAATGCAGGTGATGCTTAGAGGGTTAAAAAACAACACGTATGCAGCGGGTATTTCACGGGTTCCCGTTTGCATACATTTTTCCTTTGGCACGGTTTCATGGCAAGCAAATATGTTAACATTACTGCAGCACATGCAAAGCACTGCTATTGTGGCTCAGGTTCTGCAATGTTACACTGTAAACATGTTTTTATTCCACCTGAGACCTGCCTTTGTTCCAAAGCAGTAACCATTTCCTAAAGGAAACAGCTCTGTTCCACAGGATATCTGATACTTCATCATACAGGACACTTGAGAACTTATCTGCTGATCATAATCGTACAGAGGTATGTAATGGATGTTACCTTCACCAGCATGAACGCTAACATGCTGATTAGATGATCGTTTAATCAATAACATCACCTTGCAAACCAGGTTGGGACAGAACTGTCACCAAACTGCTCTAAAGACACCATATTAGGTCCAAGGTCCTATTTTGTCCAAAAAATACCAACCATACCAATCAGATCAAAACAAGGACAGAAGACTTCATTAGCATTAGAGTGAAGGGTTTTGAATTTTCTAGTGATGAGACACTGCAGAAACTTTGATCAACTACATAAACCCACTGAGCTCTTAGAAGCACGGAAATCTTGAAGGCTTTTGGTTGCTGGTTCTACCAAAAAAGAATGTAGTTAGAAAGCGCAGACATGGTCCTAAGAAACAAATTCCATATTATGTACTCTTTAACATTACAAAATCAACACCAATAAGTAAAAGTGATGGCATTATAGAAATCACTGGATTGACAGACATTTTTGAGGTGTCACGTGGCTAATAAACAAACTCTAAAATGCTGGTGCACATTAGAGAATTGCCTTCTTCCAGCTTAAAGACCACTGTTTAAAAAAGTTCTCCATATAAACAAAAAAACCCCACAAAATAGTGCACCTGAAATGACTGAAGTAAATATACCAGTGGTAATTCTTGAGTTTTCGGTAATTCTTGTAGAAACATTTGTATTATATAGACATGACTGGTATAAGACTGGAAGGTTATATAGCTATATAAAGTATAGTTGTGCGTGTTGCTTTTAAACACGTGGTGCACATCTGTGCACAGTGCTGTGACGTTTTGGACATGCACGGTTCATGCAAACACACAGGTATGTTATTAAGGGCATTCAAGGGTTTAACAACCCCAAATCAGAAAAGTCAGATCTGTATGGAAAATGCAAGAAAAGTGTCTTAAAGTGTCTTTACTTTGATTGAAAGCGTTTTTACATTGATTTAATTGCAGACAGTATGAACCCAAAATATTTAGTATTTTGTCGGGTGAAATTCATTTAATTTGTTATTATTCATTGATTCTTGCATTACAGAGCTGCAATAGATTAAAAAACAATTGAAAGGTTAGGGCTAGAAATTAGGTTAAATAACTAATTAACAATTCGACTTCAAACGTGATGAAGTTGAACAGACAAAAAAATTAAACATGTTAAGTGCATATTGACTGCAATAAAAAAAAAGTTATTTGCATTTTCCAGCTTTTTCAGATGTTGTGCAACAACTGATGGTTCCTGTACCAGACAACTGAATGTGTCTCTAGAATAACCTACAACGTTCCAGACACTTCATCTCATCCCAACTCTACATTGCATCAGCTCAGTACTCTAGAAATCATGCACAACAAATGTCAGAGCCATAAACTAAGTGGAGGTGCAAATAGTGCTGTAGCCAAGACTGCCGATTTCGAGTCAAGACCAAGACCGGGAGATATCGAGTCTGAGTCAAGACCAAGACCTGAACTGGCAGAGCATATTAAGATTTTTTTTATGATATAAGAATAAAAATAGTTGGTGTTTCACTTTGCATTCCATGTTACATAATCTAAGTAATAAGTAATATTTTTTATCCTGGATTTTGAGAACATAATAATAAATTCAGATTTTGCAGACATGATGAAGTAAAGCAAGTGGGTGAAAATGCACACGAATTTTGAACGTCAGACTATTCAAAATAAAACTTGTTCATTGACTGAATCCTGAACATGCTTTTTCCTGTTTGCCAATCCGAGTGCAGATTTTATTCAGGCATCTAGAGGAATGAATGATTTATTCTGTTTGAATGGATTGTAAATATTCAATAACAAAAGAATAAAAGCTCAGTTTATCATTAACATTACCTGAGACATACACATTGGACTTGGCTGGTCAACAACAATTTCTGACTCAACCATACCTTGAGACAGAAAGGAGTTGGAGTCCAAATGAGATCACTAGTTCATGAGACCGGAGTACTACATTATCTCGAGACCAGAATGCAACAACACTCAGATGCAGTGGCTAATGGCTTAAGGTTAAAGTCTCAGCCCTACCAAAACGCCATTGCTGGGTCCTTAAACAAGGCTCGTACCCATCAGTTGACTGGATCTATATGACTGTATCAACTCAATGTGGCTCCAAGTTCATTAACAAATTACAGCAAATGTAAGTGTTGAAATCAAATAATACAAGGCCATGACTGTGGATTAAAACAATCTGTTCAAGAACACAATGTTGTGGTTCTAGAATGCAGTAATTCTGTAGCACATTTAATAGTGCCAGTGTAAATGTAATTTTTTGGAGGATTAAAATGGATTCAAATTGTGATTACATAGTTGAAGGGTTCACATCTGGCAACCCTCCTTCACGGCAAACATCAAAGCCCTGTTGCAGCTGACACACACACCCTCACACACCCACAAAGCTCAACAGTAATCCGAGTTAAGAGCTGTTATGTTTACGATACAGTGTTGATTAAAGACATCCCAGGTCATCCTTGTAGTCGTATGTGCAAGTGTGCGTGTGCATGTTTGTGTGTGCGTGTATAAAGGGGTGTTGGGTGTGGCACAGTGTATCTATTAGTTGTGTGCCTTTTGCTTGAAGCAGTTCAAACCAGAGTGTAAGGTGTGGTGCTTCATCCAAGGCTAACCAAAGTTACATCAACCAAGACAGAGGTATGATAATACGCATACTGGAACGCATTTGCACACACCTCAAGGTTTAGATTCCCGCTATGAAGCGTCACGTCTCGTCGATGCCACAAAAGCACGTTCACGCTCGCACACACCCAAGCATCAAAAGTAAGTATGTGACATATGATAGCTGGTTATTAGTGACCTCGCTCATGTTTTGGTTAAAAGGAAAGCACACAGAGGCAGAGAGGGAGAGCGAATGTTCCAATTAGTATGGAAATCTTAGGATGAACATAATCTTTTTATGAACGTATATCTACTCTCAAACAAAAGACATGCTGTTAAGGTTATTCCATGTAGCACTGACTAACAGTTCTTAAGTGTGTGTGTATGTGTATGTGTGTGTGTCTGTGTGTGTGTACACTGCACTAGCCACTACAAAATTATTTGCTCACTGATCACTTTACTAGGCCTCATTGTTTCTACACTTACTGTCCATTTGATCATTTCCAATTCAATTGGAATTCATTCCAATTCAATTCAATTCATTTATTTATAAAATGCTCTCTAATGGTTAGGACCAGCACAGATTAGGTTCTTTTGGGTGATGGATAATTTCGTGGTGGTGGTGTACAAGTTTGTGTTGAGCTGGTACAAGTGATGCTGCTGAAAACCTAACCAGATCCAGGTTCATGTTCACTGACAGGAAAATTTATTTTTTTTCATCCAAGTTATTAACATCTAAATGAGATACTTTTGCTATCCCTACACTAATCTGCAGTGCGGAAAACCATCACCTCACCCATGCATGCATGTTCATATCATCTATCTTTTGCCTTTGTGCTTAGTGTGGAGGAGGTTTAAGGGGAGGGACAGGCATCAAAGCATTCAGGGCTTAAGTCCTGAAGACCCACCCCAAAATCATCCTGGATAAAGGTCAATCCTGATGTGAATGCTTAAGAAGATTGTTTCTATTTGGTTGTCTTTTTGTATATATTGTAAAAAGAGGCTTTAATTGTCTAGAAGTTACCCTGGTGTGCACAGACTTGCTACACCCCTTTACTCTTGAAGTCATTCAAGTTAATTGACAGAGTAGCAACGGTCTTAAAATTGCTCAAATATACACCATCTGACTGTGAATTGATGAAGTACAAACTTTTAAGGGATGGTTACATCAACAACATACAACAACAACTAAGGGCGTCAGAAAGCTGGTTTGTTTCTACCATGATACAAGTCTGTACATGTTTTGAAGATTTTGATAGGTCCCTGTTATTTAAATACAACCAATATAGACCCAACATCTAACTGTCATCCAGTTGAAAACAACCCACTTTCACCTTTAAATTAACTGCTAACCCTAGAGGTTCACATACTTTTGCCATCCACAGATATGTTATATTGAATAATTTTTCTCTATAAATGAATGACCAAATTTATCTCATTTCTTTAAGTGGGTTCCCTTAATCTACTTTAAGGACCCACATAAAATCTGATGACGCCATAGTTGTCCAGAAATACAGCAAATTCCAAATTTTTCAGTCATCAGTCTAAAGGATATTAAATGCCTCTGTAATACTGACAGTAACGGTCAGATTCTCTTGACAAGACAGCCACAGAAAGCAAACATGAACCGCAGGGCTTTATGGGAATTCATAGACCAGAACGGTCTGTTGTCTGGGTGTTAAGATAAACAGAAACAACATTCCTCACACTGCTTTGTCACTTCTGAGAACTCCAGATCAAGAACTTGCAGAAAGCAGCAACTATAAGAACTACACATGTTCCTAAAAATTAAAAGCCCAGAGCCCTAGACAACAGTAAGTACAGCAGTTCATCATTCCTGTACTATATAGCTCAGCTTTAGTCTACTAAACAATTGTTTAAGAATGTACTAGAAATCACTTACTGACAAAAAACACATTAAAGAGCTGCCGGGGCCGAACGAAACCTTGTATGAATGAATGTAATAACATTTGCATGTGATTTCAATATTACAGTGAATTAATATGTTTACTGGCGAAAAATGTAAGCTTAAAAGGTGGACCTAGTACCCTGTTGGGACACACCTAGCCTGGATATAAGATGGGATACAGTTAGGCATGGCCCAGAAGGCTTTTAACCTGCCAAAAAACAAATCCCAAAAAGACCCTGGATACGTTGCGACAGAAGATACAGTTCCAGTACCTAGTCGTCCAGGTTTCTTCTGCTAAGCACCTGGAAATGGCAGGAATGAGTGCATATTAGAGGCTTGTAGAGTGGATTACATATTTTCAGGGGAAGATTAAATGCTAATAAAACTAATCTGTCCATGTTACATCTTGTTTACGTTACACTTTAGACATGAACATTGTTTAAGGATGGTAGGCAAGAAATTTGATTGAAACTGAACTGATAGGGAGGTAAAACATTCTAAAAGTGTAAAATGCAGAGCCACTCAGGGGTACTTCAACTGGTTCAAAGTCCAGGCCTGAATGGTTTATACACTACTCCCAAAAAATAGGGGATATTTACATTACGGTATATTTCATTTTGAAGTGTCCCCTAATTTCTGAGAGCAGAATATATGAACATTCTAAATGAACCTAAATCAGTACGTTTATTATAAGTATGATGTATTTGGCCAGTGGTATGGGTTTAAATTATGTTCACTCTTAATGTGGATGCCACATTTATCCTGCATAAGATTGGCTGTGCAAGTCCTCAGAAATGAATGCAACAATTAATCAATGCCAACATATTTGATAACGGTGAAAACGTTTGTCAGAAAATGCATTACTTTTCCTTAAATGAATGTTATTAATGACCGTTGTTACATTAGTCCAATGTAAATTCCATAGCCTTTAGAGGTGATGCATATGTTAGATGAGTACATTTAAAATGCAGTAAGACTAAATATTTAAAAGTATTTTGATAAAACTATTTTTTCTTCATTATAAAATGTGCAGTTTGGTAATTAAACAGCTTGCATTTTGCAACATGCTTTTAAAAGTAGCCTGTTTCAATGCCGATTAAAATCCTTAAAATAATTGAGCACAACTAAAACTATTTCTTTTGTATGCTCTTAAGAAGGTAGTAGGTATCGAATCGCAAAGAACAACCCTAAAAACGCAGCAGCAATCAGTTATCCTTCAGCAAATACAGAAAAAAACCTCGTTTTTTTTAGTAATGTGAGCTGATAGGAAATGTTATTTTAATAAAGTTGTAAAGTATTATAATAATTATGTGTTTTATAAACAAAAGGATTTACAATGTCTCATGCAATGTAGGCAGTAAAAAGGTTAGTTTATACAGTAACAGACTGCACTGTGATTGGGTTAGAAAACCATGGTGAATACGGCTAGTTTTAAATTTGACAACGCACACTCTGTTTCTTCTTCACATTGCACATTACTGTACATACTAATCCAGCCACAGCAGACATACTTAAACATTATCCATCATAATCATAGGTCATCTGTTGTTTAATCCGGTTCTGGCCATTATTATGTTTACAACATGTCTACATTTTAAATGTAGTATTCTGCAATGCTATCAGTGAATGAGGGATGTTATTTTGTAATTTTATTGGTGTACTAAGCTTACACTCCATGATATGTTCAAATCAACATGGCCAGTATCATTTCTACCCTTATAGTTTTACCTTCGAATTGCTCTGAGGTATTTTATTTTCACTCCAAAAACAGTATCTGTCAATCTTGTTTTAATGCTTCAATTTTATTTTAGCACTTTTTGTCTACTCACAACTATCCATTTCACTCTTTGGAGCAAGTGCTTCCTCTAGACTGTAATACGTTTTTGCAACACTCCACTGGAATTTTGGACCACTCTTAGTATCTGCTCTAAATCTCCCAAAATAGAAAATTACATTTCCATTACTGTTGCTTTGAATAACATTCTTACCGGAACAAATCTACAGAAAAATACTTAAAAAGATGTTTGAATTGAGCTAAATGTTTAAGCTGTCTTGAAAAGAGAAACAACATGGGGAGGAAATGGAAAAACATTACAATTAAAGTTAATTTTTGCCAATAAAGATTTTCAGTGCAGCATTGATTTCATGGTGTCAAGCACATATTCAAGAAGCATGCATGCCCACATGCAGGAGCAACAAAGCAACCCCAAATATTGGAGTAATCAGTCTCAACTGTGTGCTTATTTCATTACATTTCTGTAAACAGAACAAAGATGTTTTCATCTGTCCATGCAGCATAGGGTAAATTTAAACTAATTCCAGTCCTTTTATGCGGTCCTACTGGCCGTCCCGAGTCCCGTTCATTCATAATGTGAGCTGACACTGTTGTACCTAAATTATGCAGTTCAGCTTGAATTACTTTGAGGACTGTTTGATGTTCTTTCTGCACCATTCACACCCTCTTTGCTGTCACCAGCGTCTTGACTTTTGTCCTAATCCAGAAAGGTTAGCCACAGTGCTAACCATGTAATGCAGTCTTATTCAGCATAGTGGAACCATTTAAATCTGTTTCAGCTGGGCTACAAATGCCCTTATTAAGAAGCAGACTTCAGGTTATAGATTTATCTTCCTTGAATATCACAAATGGACTATATGCTGATGGAAACGTGCATCATTTAAATAGTCCAAGAAAAGCTGGATTTTTGTTGAGCGAGTAACCAAGTTTAACCAAGCACTTTTGTAAGAGTGCCATTGTTTGAAACAAAGAAAATGGAAATCTTGGCTTCTCTGTATGAGCTGTGCTCACACCGGCCACAAACCATCCTTGCAGTTCAGTGCAGGGCAGCATAAAAAATATTTTAAATGTTAAAATATGTTAAAAGTGTTAAAAGAACGCTTACATACATACACGCATCTTGATTATTACTAGGTCATTGGCAACAAGAACGCTAGATTGGCAGCCTAAAATGTAATCTCTGGAGATTCACTAGCTTTTGTATAGTCCTCAGATAAATCGTTCCCTCTTCATTTGTTTCTGTGTGTTCAGTGTGGTAAACACAAGGACTGACTTTAATTTTTTTCTACTCAAACTGGTTACAACTAGAATTTCAATAATGCTTAAACCTGTAACCTGCCAAAATAAGATTAATTACACAGTAAATCTTCTTAAATTACACAGTTCATCTTCTTAAAATCCAGTTAACTCTTACAGTTACTAAAGTCCATTTTCAGAGTCCTGTGGAATAAAATCAGATTTGCGGAATCGGTGCATTACTTGGAAAATACATTTAGCTATGACTTCATTGTATAGCGATCTGAACTATAGTGTGGTATTGAATTACACCATGATCTATTGTTGATAAAGCTGTTGAAAGAATTGTTTACTTTCCCTGCATTTTCAGCTGATTTCGCTGCAAAAGGTTACAATTTACCTAAACCAAATCTCCAGGGTGATTAAACCCACCAAAACAGGCCTGTGCTCCATTTACTAATCTTCCATATCGTTTATAACAGTAAATCGTAGACACTATGTAAAACATTACATGTGTTCCCGCTTGTACGGGTATTTGGTGGTGTTTTTAAGGTTTAAGGCTGAATGTTAGGTTAGCAGCCATGTACACATGTACGTGTAGGTACACGTTAAGTAGCTCTCGTCTAAATGACTGCGTTTTGTTTTTTGTTTTTTTGCTGTGCAGTGCAGGGGATGATGTCACCAGTGTTAGGTACCTGTGATGGGTGGAAGCAGTGGGATTTCCAGAGGTGAACCGGGAGTCAGCAAGTCGATGCTCGTGTCTTTATTTGTTCGGGGAGTTTTTCTGCGCCGACCCTTTAACCAGGTGAATGCTTTGCTGAAGGTGCGCCGCCTCCTGGTTCTTTTGCTCCGCTTACTTTGTCGCTCTTGGGCAAAAACCTCCAACATGTCTGGGGGAACCAGGTCACCCACTGATTCATGGCTACTTGACATCACTCCACCTGTTGTTAAAGTAGAGAAAAGTTAGGTCATAAATAAAGAAGTCTATGTCATGAATCAAATTAAAACATAATAATAATAATAATAATAATACACTGTTCACAAAAAATAGGGGATATTTCATTATGGGAGATTTCATTCTAAAGTATAATCTAATTCTTGTGAGTTGTATACAATCACTAGGCCATAGAGGCCACCTCTTGTCACCATCAATCCACTGTCTGTGCAAAATCGTCACAATATGTAGTATAATGGGAATTCTGTACGTTTGCATATTATCCTACTTCATTATATTGGGGGTGTCATAAAGGCCAAATACACTTAACACATGACATCATTTTCATCACATAATCCTCTTGTATAAATAAAATGACAAATGCCTGGAAGGCACGTGGTATGGTTCAAAGTTTATAGTAACTGTGGTTTATGCCATTTGTAAGCAGTGTTTGGGAGGTATCTAAGCAGCATCAATAAAGCTTTCACACTGACCATGACAACAGCCGATTGCCTGTGGCTACCTCCCAATCCCTACGCTAATATGTCCCTACAGTACTGGATTCACACAAAGCCTTTCACACTCGGCGAATGCAAACTAACAAATCAGAATGTTGAATAAAATGGGGTTGTGGAGTTTTTGCTTGGTTTCTAAATTTCAGCTAAACAATCTGTCTATATTCAAAGTTGCCAATTAAGCAGGGTGTCAGAAAAGTTTCACCATTACATCGTCACCACAGAAGGATTTATTGCACCATTTATCATGCACTCTAAAGGAATGTGATTTGGGACATGCAGCTGCACAGAGCCTCTCCCTTCATTCCTGAGCATAAAGTCATAACTACCACAACACCACAAACTCTACACCTTTATGTTTTCTCTCTGTCTGTCTCTCTCTCTCTGTCTGTCTCTCGCTCTCAGTCCCTCTCTCTCTCTCCGTCTCTCTCTCTCTCTCCGTCTCTCTCTCTCTCTCTCCGTCTCTCTCTCTCTCTCTCCGTCTCTCTCTCTCTCTCTCCGTCTCTCTCTCTCTCCGTCTCTCTCTCTCTCTCCGTCTCACTCTCTCTCCCTCTCTATCCCCCCCGCCCTCTCTCAGGTCTCCAGTGGACGGCCGGTTGTTCCTGGCGTACCCTCATGACTCGGGCGCTCTGTCTCAGTCGTTTGATGAGCTGCAGCTTTTCGATGATACCAGCTCAGACCTCGTCTCTGTAAGTTATCCACAACAGCACAGAGTAACGTCTGCTCAGACCCCGTATGCGTTACCCACAGTGATCTGAGATCATCTTATTAAGTTATTATTATACTGTGGGCCCTCTGAATCTGAACAGATTTGTTTGAAGTCACACTCTGAGGCTGGGTCGGATTGTGTACACGCTGGATTTTTTGTTCGAATTTGGAGGCCAAAACGTTCAATGTTCAAATTGTTTCATCTAAGGCTGGGCAAAACGGACCTTCAGAACCATTCATCTTGTCTCGACCTAACCTTGTCCATGTTAATTTTGTCTCGAAAAAAAATACTTTTATTTAGATTTTTCAGTTTGACGCAAGTACATACATCAAACTCACCCATGTAACCCGTCCCATTGCTATTAGAAGAGAGAAGAGAGGGAAAAATGGCATAACATTACAAATTTCAACCTGTCGGTCAGACATAATTTGGATGTGCCAAAATTGAAAGAGGGTGCCAAACTTTTTCGAATTTCTTAGATTTCCACTAACCTTCATGTCTGATCTTCTACCTTAGGAGTATGTGGAGCAATTCTTCCATACAAGAGCCAAATTTGGGTATCGTTTCCTTACTCCAAACAGATAAGACGGCTTTTTGGCTATAATCATGAAGTGAACCATGAATATAGATGGCTCTAAGTGCATGTAAGCCTCAGTGTTATTTACATTTACGGCATTTAGCAGACACCCTTATCCAGATCGACTGACAATTTATACAGTCTTGCAATCCGAGCAATTGTGGGTTAAGGGGTGGGATTTGATCCTGAACCTTCTGGTCCATAGTCCAGTTCCTCTAGGTCACCACAGTCACAGTTATGAATGGGAACGTTCATTGTGGAGTGTGTGTCATTTAGAATAACCGTGACGTCATCGTCGAACCTGCAGACAGACTCAGACTTGGTGTGTTTCTTTATGTGCAGAGGTTCATTCAGGATCCATACGCCACCACATTCGGAGGATTCTCCAAGGTCACCAACTTCTTCAGGGGTGCTCTCAGACCCCCTGATTCGCCCCACTACACGCACGCAGACTCGCACGCACCCCGACTCGGCGACGACGAACCTGGCTTTGAGCTCATAACCTGCGTAAGCCAGACGCTAAGGTGCCCCTATACATGGAGCCATCGATGGGAGCACTTCATTTATGACCTTACGTTGTGTTCCAGCAAGGGGCAGCGCTGGGCCCCCGACCTGAAGTGAGCAGAGGGAAGCCTTTGGATAACTGGGAGCAGTTTCTGGACTCTGAGGGTCGTGTTACAGATCCACAGAAGGTCAAGGAGCTGGTGTTCAGAGGGGTGAGAACTTCTAGGCTTTGAGATGGAGTCTGAAATATGATGTTAAATCTAGAAAGTCCAGGTTTTCTGTCCGTGTAATCACTTGGTTCCCTGTTTCAGGGTATCGCTCCTACTCTGCGGAAGGAGGTGTGGAAATTCCTTCTGGGATTTTATCCATGGAACAGCACAGCCAGAGAGAGAGACGACATCATCAGAGCCAAAACGTGAGTTTGATTACAGATCAGAGAGCAACGATTTTAGTGTGGTTTGCAT